>RWJN01000376.1:0-34904 GCA_004332605.1 Steccherinum ochraceum
AGCTTTGTGGTGGAGGGGAGAGGGGGGCGGGGGGAGAGACGAACGTTGGAGGGCGTGCGGGGAGGAGCTGGAGGACGAGGCCTGGGAGGGCGATGCGAGGAAGTAGTTGTCCGGCTCGGAGGTGGAGGAGAGAGAGGAGTAGGACGCGATGAGATGGGGGGTGCTGGGGAGGGAGCTGGGGTGGGAGTAGGGAGAGGCGGTGGGCGAGGGGTTGAGGAGGATGCCCTGCCTGGGGGGTAACACAGCAGCCATGGTGGGATATTGTCGAGAGTGCTTGAACAGAGTGCGAGTGGTATCAGGGAATACGGGTCGAGAGATGATGAGGGAGAGCTGAGGAGGGCAGGGTGGCCGCGGTGTCTGCAAATATGGATCCACCATCTTTAACGCCTCTCTTGGCATTACCACCCGCTGTCCGGGGTCCCTCGCCCATTACGCCAGTCCTCAAACACGTGCTTCCTCTCTCTCTCCCCTTTCACCCCGTCACATCCTCTCCTCGGTGACTACGCCCGATGCGCCCCACCCACCCTCNNATTTCTGCTTCCGCTCCGCGCGTCCCTTCGGCTCTTCCCGTCCCCCTTCCCAACAAGGCAACCGCGATCGGGCCACGCCAATCGACCGCCCCCCTCGGCTTACCGCATATGGCCCGATCGTGTCTCCATTCGGCTCTTGCCCCGCCCCTCCGCCCTCCCGCAGTTCGCTCGAGTCTCGAGTCTCGCCTTCCCTTCCGACGATCTGCGTTCATTCATACCAGACTTCTCCATTCTCCTATATGTCACTCGAGGCAAGTGTCACTCTGCAATGAAGTCATCGTGTGCCCAAAACACGAAAACACACCGCCAACCACAACACAGCAGCAGCCGCAGGCCCCGCAGCAACCATACCGTACCGACGCGCAATCCCTCCCGAAACGCCCTCTTCAAATCTCTTGCTTTTCTCAAGCCCAAAGCCACTATAGCCGTATCACCATTGCTCGTCTGCTTGCGTCAGCGTCACGGTTCACTGTCCCGGTCTATGACTTGACCAGCTTGACTACCGTGCTCTGCGCAGCATCGCCTTCCTCGCGCCAAGCCTCCGTTGCGTTGCACTGTTTGTTCACTGTGTAGTGGGGACCCGCGTATATCCCTCACCACTCTCAACGTTCAACCCCCTTTACTGTATCTTCCATCCCGCCTTCAAATCCAATTCCAATCTTTCTACATTGGCTGGTAACAACACGGGTAAGCCCCGACCCTCCCGAAACCTCACTCAGAGATAGCAACACCAAATGCGAAACAGCCAACCCCAAACCGCCTCCGGTGTCCGCCCCCTCCGATCCTCGATCACATTCCATATCCTTACAGCTGCGTAAAACCCCCTATCCGACCTGGGCCCGCCACGTGAACCTTCCCCGCATTTCTCGATTTCTCGAATTTGATTTTTTGGGTATTGGCGTTGGGATTTGGTTCCGTTGCCTCGATCGAGTTGGCTGCTGTGTCGGTGCAGCCTGTGTGGGAGCGGCTGGGAGCGGTGTCGAATTCGTCTTTTGGGTGGACGGGCGTAAGGACTGGTTGGCTGGATCTCTGGAACGCAGACAGCCGTCGAGCGGAACATGATGAAGCTCACGAGACCACTGCGCCTTCCCTCTTCATCCTGGACTTTTCGAAAAGAAAAATCAACATACATCAGTGACTAGTGATCCCCAGACGGACGGACGGACGCAGATGGACACTGTACCCAAAATTACACCTCCTCGAACCACCTGAGCTGCTCGTGAGCCAAAAATACCTTCTTCCCCGCGCTCTCCTCCTTCACCTCCAGCTCTGAATTCGAAAAACCTCCTCGGTGCAAATGATGGGCTGCAGATGTATTCCTAGGTATGCCTCCATGCTCGAAGCCAAGATCGGAGCTAGTAACGCGTTCAACAAAGAAAGACGAATTGGAGGGGGGTATGTGGACGAACGCAGTCTCTGAGGTCCTCCACCGGGTGAGACACGATATGAAATTCTGCATTTCGCATCACCACCCGCTCGCTCGCCACACTACGAAATACGAATTCGCAGTTGGCTGCGCCCCGCCCCGACGCCGCTTCACCCATTGCGGAAGAACACGTACTGTGGTCAGTCTCAAACCTCCGAAATCAAGCAGTCGACGATACACGAACGTCTCCGATCGCGAATCTTGCCAGAGATCCTCCTCCTTGGTCGCCACTCGGGAGTCGACGGTCGTTGCGCAAAAAGCCTCAAACCCCTCGCGTACACCACCTCGGTCACCTAGCAGGCTAGATCCACATGACTTTTGATCGTCGTCACCCAAGGTCCCAAGCAGCGAAAAACCCTCCAAGCGAAGCTCGTGAGCTCACAGGTACGCTTCAAAACCTTATTCCCGTTCGGCGTTCATGCAAGCAGCAAATCAGGTCCAAAGCTACAAAAGCTAGCATCTCGTCGAGATCTCCGAGTTTGCACCGTTCTTACGTTATGCATCTCCGACTTGTTCGACGGAACCTGGAAGGCCGATCCATGCAAGCCGCAAGCGTCGGAAAACGTCGCGTCGGGGCTTTGATGAATGGTTTGCGAAGGGTCCTGGGCTGTGGTGGCTATCATCGCGGGAGGGCGCGTGGCGGGGAACGTTGGTTGTTGGTCTCCGCTGCCAGTGCTCCTCGACCGACGTCGGTAACTTTGTCCTTTCGTGAACGTTCTTCGGGTTCTCACCTCCTCAAGTTCCTCGAAACCAGTGGATGCAGACACGGACGCGTTCGGAGCCTCGTTGTCGACTCGTGTTCGCTGTGCTCAGGCCGGGGTGCCATTCACCGACTTCAGCCTGAGGTGAAGGATCCTTGGCTCCTTGGCACATCGCGTGTGGACGGATGATGACGTGGCAGACTTGCTTGGACTCGGAGGATGGACTGAGGCAGAATGCAGACAAGTGGAGGTTGAAGGGAATTTCATCGGTATGTTATGCTATCCTCGTCTTTCGGAGCACACTCTCATCACAGGTTTGACTCAGGTTTCGTCGATGTTGGGCTTGGGAGTGTCGCTGGCATACTGTACTCAGTACTGGGTCAATTTTAGTGGTATGTTACCTCTTCATCAATTTTCAGTGCACCGTTCTTCACGAGTTGGTTAGTTATGCACAAAACGACATACCGGCTATAAAATTGCGATCCCACCTCTGCAAATACGACACACCTCCTGGCTCTCGACACTCAAAGATTTCAGCATCGATTCTGCGGTGATCATGTGGTCAGTGCAGACCGTGCAGCCACACTCCAGTAGGCTTGTACCCCGCTTCGGTTTTACGTCGCACACGACCACCTCCGCTTCCAAATTGTCGTCACCACAACCGCAACAAAGAGGGACAAGCAGGTACGTCCTTGGCACAGTGTTCGGCCATCACTTGTAGTAACTGAGCTTGCGATATCAGAGCCCCCGGACTCGGTCGCGTCTGGTCACATCTCTTCCCTATCTTCCCGAATGATACGTAGTACAGTAAGTACTCACACTCGTATCCCGTGGATTCATTTCCCCCCACTTGTACACTTGGCATCACTCGTCAACTCAAGCCCGAGCCATTGCTAAGCTGAGTTCGGTAAGCCATCCTCCCTAACTCAACCTCCTGTATATACATTAAATTGCTATTGGTTTTCAAGCTAACAACCAAAACGTCAACGCAGCTCCGTGCCTTCTTCCCCCTTCTTCCCTGGACCCGGGCCCGCATCGATATCGTTACCCCGCATTCCCAACCTCTCTTCTTCGCGGAGAGGCTGAGGCACACGCCTGAGTAGAGGACCCCGAGCACAAAGCACGTCACCCCGTCGACGCTCTATCAACGTCAATTCTGATCGTGGAGAAGGCCCAGAGTCCCAAGAGACGAACGTCGAAGAGCCCGCCACTGGCAAAAGTCGCGCATGCGCCTTTTGAGGTTGGATGGTTTGATGCGGGTGGGGGTGGGGAACCGGGGAACGGTGTTTGGTGTTTGGTGTTCCCATCAGCTGGGTGTTTTGCTCCCCAGGTTCGTCATATGCATCCTGGCCGCGCCGCGGGGAGGGGGGAGGTTGAGCTGCGTCTCTGGTGGAGGTGGTCGGGCGCGCGTACTACTACTACGTGGTGCAGATTCGTGCTTGGCAATGAGGAGAACATGATCCGTCCAACCGTTGGCCATATTCACTCGTCTCCCTCTCCATTCCGTCTGCATTTCCGTGCGTGGCCAACGACACCTCAGTCCAGGTTCCAGGAGCACCGGGCTGACAATTGGCAGCCAGCGGCAGTAGCAGCGGCGCTCGTTTGGTAACACGAGCCTTTCCACTGGCAGCCTCCCCGGATCCTACATACTTCCTGTTCCCTGTGGAACACGTATGTCATCGACTCATTGTACATTTGACAGAGCCTGTCATCGCGTACCCACGATCGCCGTTGGACCCGACAATAAAATGGATAGGCAAGTTCCACTCTAAAGACTTTGGGAGAAGACATGGACTCGGAGGGCGCTCGCATGTGGCAGCACGAGACCGAAGGAAGGTCCGCTACAGGCAGTGATGCTATTCCTAGATCTGTTCTCTCCATTCGGACCGGAACGCTCGTCAGACTCAGACGGACGGACGGGTCCCCATACAACAACTACGGTAGCAGAATTGGCGCGTCCGCGAGGACATACGCAGCTGCAGTGCATAGCGGACCTCAAGTTTGCGCTGTATTCGCCGTCATACTGTAACCCAACACGCCCGGTTTTCCTCATCGCGGACAAGTCATGGTCAGAATGCACCCTGCAGCTAGCTATTCCGGTCCCTCAGTCACCGTTAAATTTACAAAATATATGGTTGCTCAGCAATCAGTCCGGTCAATACTCATTCACCTGACCCCGGACCAGATGACCAGGAACGCGGTTCCTGCGTTGTTGACCGTCGAGCCTTTCATTTTCTCTTTGCCCCCTCCTCGGCGTTATGCATCGTATTCAATGCATCTGGATCGCGATTTGCGCATTGACGAGCAAGGTTGGTGTTCTGTTCTGTTCTCTTCCGTGTGACTGTACACCGTGTATAGACGTAGCAGATAGAAGATCTCCAACGCACGTCGAGTTTCGTAAGATGAAAGCGTCGTGTTATGAACAGTTCAGATCACTGATATCAAGTACTACCTCGAGTCTATCTATCTATCTCTAGACTCTATCTGATGAGAGGAGATGCGTGTCTACTATGCGTGTACGCGATCCGGGATATACTTCCGCGATCCTATGCAACTGTTGGCACACGATCTGATTACAGCCAAATCCGAAATCATCCCCAGCTTTCCTCGAGCAAAATCGCATATGGTGTTGGACGAGTGCGGGGTAAATGCAAATGGGAGTGATATGGTGAAGAGGCCCGGGGTACCCGGAAGCGGAAGTAAAAGACGCGTCTTCCGAGGGTGTAGATAGTTTGGCGACCAGTTACAGTCGAGGTGAACCATGCGTGTGGAAGAAGGCCCAAGAAGACCGAAGATGTGAAGTGGGAAGTTCGAGGTGAGCGTTGTGTATCGATGTGTCTGTCCGATCTGACCAAGATCTTCGATGGTGGCTGGCATGCGTTTTGGTGGAAGACCGTGGTAAAACGCGTCTTCTGACACCTCGAGCTTGCAGAACGCGTCCAGGTACTCAGATCTTATCCTCCACGCCATACTTCGTCCACATCCATTCGACGTCTTGTCTTGCAAGCACATTCGTCCGTCCTTCTCCTCGCTCGTGCGTCCCATCAACCAGAAGTACTTCATATCGAAGTCCATCGAGTTACGCCCGGTCGAGAACGCGTCATGAACTGCATATAGGCAAGGCATTGATAGCGATGCACGATGGCTCAGTATTTTCCAGATCGTATGTGTGATATGGTGAAGGGATCGCGCCACAGTTTTCGTATGATACCGAATATCTTCTCATTGAATGAGTCTGCATTATGATCTTCGATGTGATTATCTCTTCCCGGGACCAACGCGGACCAACAAGTCTCAGGATCTGCCTTCAAAAGAAGAGGAATGAGTGTCGTACACGGACGATGTGTATTTGAGTGAAAGTCAAATCACGGCACGAGGCACAGTCAGTCAGGGCCTGTACCCTGGATTGAGCGACAACATACCACGAGAATCGCTAACACATTGAGCACCTGAAGTTCTCATGCAGTGGAGTGGCGGCAAGTTGGATGTTCTCTTGCTAGTGGATCAACCAACGTTCGTCGTCTCCCGCGCATTATCGGATGCATCGAGCGTCGGGCGGACGTGAAAGGACCTGAGGAACCCTTAAGCTTTCTTCAACAGGTCGGAGTGGCACGCCATATTGACGACAGGCGTCCTTCCATCTCCGCCGAACACTATCGGACGCTTGTATCGACGTTTCGTTTTCCACGTCGTATTTGACCATGATACGCCGGGACCGACGTCGGTCACCTAGAGGAACATGCCACAGTAAGTTCACTTGCTTTGATTCGTCCCACTTGACAGAGAACTCAAGAACATACCTTTCACATTGTCTCTTTGTGCCTTGCCACTCGGAGTCGACATGACCCTCTATCATATCTTATCGTCCGTGCTTCGAAGCCCTTCTTGATACAGTTGATAAACGAGCGGCGCAACCCCTTCATTTCCCTCATCGCCAAGCCCTACGAGTATCGCAAAACGCGCATTTCTGCCTCGTTCCCTTTCACCGCGTAAAATCGGGGTGCACATCTCTCGTCATACTTGAAGCTAGGGTGGATAAATCGACGACCGTGCACAAAGCTGGAGGAGATAAACGGACAGCGAGGCTTTGAACGGGATAACGCCAAGAGGGACCCCGAAGAGTCTGTTGTGTCTCCCAGGACAAAGCGAAAGCCATGTGCGAGGAAGCCTTTGAGTTGAAAATCGTTTCCCAGTATCCGGAGTGGTCATTGCGCGCGCCGCGGCCGTTCATGTTCCAGTAATACAAGAAGTGCAGTGTGAGAGGCCCTGGCGTACATTCGTGCTTGCGCACGATTATATGCCGAGTGTGACGTGGCGAGTTGACGATGTTATGCCAGCAAAATTCTCCGAAACCGGATAACGCTTATTGAGCGGAAGTGCGAGCCTTGTCATGGATGGCGATCGCAGTATAAAGTCCGATAGCTCGGTGGATGTTATGAAGCCAGCTCCCGTTACCAAAGATCGCAGTCGACTCGGAGCACTGACCCAGCCACCCACTGCAAGTCCTGATTCAGTGCTTATCGAAATAAGCTTGAAAAATGGCTTACTACTGACCAGTGGTGCGAGCTGACAACGCTCGGATTCGCGTACAGTGTTGTGGCGTATCGTGTCGAACGACCGATGACGAATTGGCCATGGCCCAACACGACGGAGCCTATAAAACGACGCACGAGCTTCATCGCGCTCCTGACCCACGCCGGCAAGCTTCCCTAGAGACGAATCACGAAAAGATAAGTCAGCCCACTCTTCCCTGAGATTTGGTGCAAGATTGATGTCAGTATGTTGCGTGGCGCGTTGGGAGGAGGATTTGACTTACCTGGTACAGCTTGCAGTGTGTCAAACAGAGAGCCCTTCGACGTTCAATGTCAGAGTAGAAGTCGAAAGGTGTAGAGTGTATACGCGAGGTTTCAGAACAACGATGGTAATTGTGGGTCCAGTAAGAGGAAGAGAGAGCAAGGAAAGGGCAAGCGTCACCAGCAGCAGCAGTGCGTGCCTCCCAAAATGGGAAAGTAAGAGCCAACTCACTGGAGACTTGCCCAGCGTGGCCCCCGGAACCGCACCGGCTAACTCCGTACAGCAACGAAAATGCCAGCAGACCGTGTCTACCAAACTCGACCACTTCCACCATGCAGCGGGAGGAGATCCTCTGTTTCGAGTAACACATCAACGTGTCCCTGTCATCTATCAAGATACTTTGCTCTCAAACATGCACCTTATCTCTGTTCGAAGTCCCTCGTCTTCCAAGGATCACAGTTGCGATCAAGTACCCTCGCGCTGGCACCCGAACTCGGAGATATGTCTATACTTTGACTCGCACCATCCAACGACATCGCAGCGGTGGTATTCACTTGCCCATCGGACAAACCTCTCCATCGACCGGAGGTGCTGGAATGTCGCAATGGGTTTAAGATTGGTGCGTAATCCTAGCCCGATTTCATTTCATCTACGATCTAATTCAACGACGTAGATCCTATGTCTTTCGAGATGTACACTTATCTTGTTTCTTTGACTTGAGAGAACTGTGCTTTCAAAGTCAAAAGGTTACGCCGGTGTGTAAGCTGCGGACCGCATCGTCGAATTGCACTGTGATCAGGTCCGCTCGGACAAACTTCGTCCAAACCTATGCAATCCTTCTGCTAAGTTTATCTATCGTCTCATTCTTCAGCAAAATCAGCCTGTTCTAGCGTGACGAATATGTCCGTCTCTTTCTCTACCTGAGTTGCTAGGGAGAACCCATAGGCTTTTGAGAGCCTGGTAGGCTGTTGCCTGGTCAGTCAACCTGCGAGTAAGTTCATTCAACCAATAACCGTCGCGTTCTCCTCAAACCTCTGCTTAATTTTAGTCCCTTCAGCGGTCCTCCTCTCTTTCTGGCGGACCGTTCTCCCGGTCAGGTCAAACCGAAGATCGTCTATAACCGTCGCGAAGTCAGGAACCGGCTGAGATGTGTCGCGCTAGATTCCTAGCTATCGGATTCCATGGGTGAGCTGACCGTGGCTTTTCTGGCGAGTTATCTTCGGGTCGACATACACAACTGTCTTCATCAGGACAGCGTTTCATGATGAGGGCAAAAATACAAGTCCAGACAATCCTGGACTTCCTGTAAGGCCCGTTTTCTGAACGTGTCACCGTCATTGTCTTTGTCGAGCGTCCCTTTGTATCGTCGCCTCCTTCCAGTTACCTCCGACTGACCGCCCTTTCAACCAGCAGGTAAAACTTGATGCATCATGTCAACTCGGTACTGCAAGAATTGGGCAACAAGCTACTTGGGGTATATAAGGGCATCGATCAATTCCGGGTCATGAGGATGCTCGAGAATCTAGCATATTTCACGTCGTGTTACTGGCTCATGATGATGCGGCGACGCTTAATCCTCGTTACCCTCTACATCTTCGAGGTCTTCGAGGTTGGCAAATGAATGCAGAAAGTACGTACCTATGACAGCCTACTGCACACCACAAGCTCACGGGGTCTTTTTGGTGATAGGCGTTCATTCGTCTACAGCTTGGCAGTAATGGCCTGGTGCATGGGGCGTAGGCCCTTCATGATCACCTCTCTCGACACGATCATGAGGTATCTTTGGCCCGCCTGACGTAGGGAACCATCAGGAACTGCGTCATCAAGAAGGCCACTTTTCACATTCTTATGGCGGCTAGATTCAGGCAGTCACACAGTTCTCAGAACTTCCACTTTCGAGGTCGCGCAGCGCTATGCTGAAAAGGGATTCGCAGTGAGTTACACTTCACTATTACATCAACGGTCGTATGCAAATCGTATGTTTTCTCAGCTCTGATTTTTGTCCTTCTTTCAGGTAGCACCCACTGGTTGAAAAATCTATCCACCCAATCAGGTGCCCTCAAATTGATCCCCGAGACTCATATCCGCATTGCCAACTGAAGCTCTCAACCAGCTCAGGGCTTGAATAACGACGAAATTCCGGACACAATGCGGTCCTCATCTCACTGTTCGCGCTATTACACGCTCGTCTTTCACGTTTCTCTTCATATCCGCCGGCAATCGATGGATACCCTGCAATACGAGCGATATGGAGCTGATGGAGCGCATGCGGAGACCCCGAGCATTCCTTCATATCCAAGCCAGCCAACTCATCTCTCATGACCGCCGTGTTCTGGAACCGTGGGCACGTCGCTCTTGAAAACTCCGGCGACTTCTGGTATGTTCGTGAGCTGTCTTCTGCATTGAGTGGTTTGGTTTGACTCGTCTTCAGCAGAAACCATCTGACAGCAGAAGGCGTCCCAGATAAAGATCGCTCGTGCACCAGCTACACAATCATAGCGTTTATCGAAGGAACATCTCCTCTGGGAGGTGTTTGTTTCCTTTCCACGGCAATCGTCTTCCAGGCTGTTGGCCTTGGGTGTTGCTCTAAAACGCTTGGTATTCGCATTATCCACATGAATCGCCCGACCTCGAGATTCCACCTGCAGTTCTGACCTAGCCGTTGACTTATACGTCCGTTCCCGCGCTGCTTCTTTTACTCACGGTTAAAGGTCTCTCTGTTGCCTTGCATAGACGAAGACGCGGCCAATTCAAGCATCGCTCGACACCCTCTGGGACCTGGTCCTTCGTTGAGCAAGCCCGTTGCAGCCCGTCTTCAGACACACGACAAGTCATATTCAACGCAATTACCGAATCTTGTACACGAGTGTATCGGAGGAAGACACGAGATACGTCGGACTTGGAGGCTACGGTCACACATGGTATGTGGTTATTTTCGGTGTCTGAAGCTGTTCATTATCGCTGATCCCTTGTGCCATTGTTAGCACGCCGCCTATGCATCTTTTGAACGGTGTTCAATACATGATGCAACGTGCTTTTACATAATGCAAGGTCGTTCGACCTCTGGTACCGGTATTGTACTCCTAATATTGTCCACTACCTACTCTGCAGCTGAGCCTACCCTTTGCGAAGGATTGAACCAACCCTCTCAGCTCGATCCACCCTGAGCGACCCCAAGTTCTTTGAGAAGTTTTCTCATTCTACCCTGGTCGTCCCGCATACACCTCACACGACCCTTGCATACGAAGGGTGCGTCGTGCGAAGTCAACCCCGGCCTCATGCCAATCTTCTGCCAATTCGACGACATTCCGAATTAACCACGCTGCTTCTCAATTGGACGGCACGTTCACAGAAGCTTGTGAGCTCTTTGTGCTTCTTCACCTCCGTCTGTACACTAAGCTGACGAATACGACTTGATGTTGACGATGATTAGGCAAGGCCGTTTTGGCCCTTCAAAATCGATCACTGCTTTCTATTGAGCCTGGTGGCGTGGCCTTTCGTTCTGTGTGCCCTCCCTGCATTCACAGTTCCATGCTTCTGCCTAGCTTTCCGCGGAAATCCGATTCTACTGGACTGTCTCTATGTCATTGGCTCGGAGAATTTCTTCCGCTTATGAGTGTCCCCTCGATCTACCGCGTTCTCTGCCGGATGAAGATGTCTTTTCCTTGTACTCAGCGCAATGAAGACCGCCGACGCAGCAGACAGGCATTTGCATCGACCTGTGCAGGCGTTGAAATCGGAACTGCGCGCACAGCTTCTCAATCCCAGACATGCCGGGTGGTTCACGTCAGAGTACAGTGGAAGCAGTCGGCGTCGTCGTGGTGTCCGGGCCATATCGATATCCTGCCACTCTGTTTGCACCCATGACCCCAGGAACCCTGGCCAAGAGGACAGTAGTCGGTCCGTTGTCAGAAATTCGGACAGTGCATGCACTTCAGCTCACTTGACGACCTTCAGGTACATCATTGACATCCTTAAATATCACACTAGGATTTCTGTTACGACGTTCTAGCAACAGTACAGCGGAGACGGTTGCGATCTGCCGTGGCCCGTAAATTTGGTGTTCCTTCGACAATCTTTCGGTGGGGCGGCTTCTACGCTTGTTTCTCCACAGCCGTTTCTGTGAGTAGTCTAGCGGGCCGAGCATTTTTCGAGGATCTCCCGCGAGCATTATCCTTCTATTCGTCCCTGGCTCAACGCTCAGTAGTTGTTCCTGCAGTTCATCACTGCTCGCAGATATCCCCAATGACCGTCTGTGATACAACCGGCTAGTCGTGCGACGAGTGCGCTTCTTTCCTGTCGACATACGATGGAATACGAGTCGGAGCATATGCATGTATTCCAGATTATCTGCACTTACCAATGGGGACAAGCCCTACGACATCTATCGCGTTCAGCTTCGACGATTGGTGCAAACATATGATCTACCATTACAACACCTTCGGGTACTACGTCTACACTCTAGATTCTATACATCAACGATGCGAGTAAGGGGGTATTTGTCCATGTACACACAACGGATACATTTGAACAGGCATGTCCATCCGAGCTTCAGATCGCAGTAATTTCTTCGCCCTTGGGTACATCTCCAGCTGTCCTCTTCGTCCAGTTGTAGGTGTATGAGATGACAACCGCTTCCCACTTATCCAAAGCCTCGAGGGTGGCCTTTCCCCAATCGAAGTCTTCGTGCTCTGCATGGTCTGCAGGACCATCCACGAACTGAATGAGCTTCTCATTCTTCGCGCTGATGAACCCCTCGGCGATACCATTGCGAATCAGTTGGCGCAATGGTTCCCAGTAAGAGTACACATTGACGAGCAGGATTGCTATGTGACGAATGAGAATGAGTAATCATTGTACGTATGCAACGGAACACTCACGTTTGTTGTGAATGCCCAACTGAGACCAAGTGACGACCTCAAGGACCTGGGGACGACTGTGTGAGCTCGATTGTCTGATGCTGATTATGGTAGGACGCACCTCTTCGAAAGTACCGTAACCTCCTGGGAGACCAACGAAAGCGCATGCTCGCTTTGCCATCTCCATCTTACGTTGATGCATAGAATCTACAACGATCTTTGCGGCAAGCGTGAGTCCTCTTCCGGAGCAGGAGTATCGCGCGACGCAAGACGTACTGTTTCAACCTGGAAAGACATCACTTTCAGCGGATTTTCAGAATGAAAAAGTCTGCAACTCACAGTTCGCGACCTTTCTCTTGCAGTAAAACCTGTCCATATCCTGGTGCACCATCCATCGTTTGCTCTTTCTCTCCACCAGCGGACACCATCGCGTACGGTACAACTCCGGTTACTTTCCCGTTCTTCTCCAACACGCCACCAGAGACTACACCCATAAGTCCCTTGGATCCGCCCCCGTAGACCAAGGGTCGATTGGCATCGCCCAAAGCACGTCCGAGGCCTAAGCAAAGCGCAAGCCACCGTCAATATTCGTCCTATGAGCTTTCTATAAAACGCGTACTCAATGCAGCGTTCTGATACGCTGTTTTGTTGCCCATCGACGAGGCGCAGTACACTGCTACAGCAGTGGCCTGTTGTTCCATCTGAGTCATGTCGAGTGTGGGGAACGTCGAAGACTTGTGCGCAGAGGTAGAAGTCGGAGCGGAGATGGTGACGTGGTGTGTCGTCGAAAACTCTCTGCGGGAATAGCTGAAGCAAAGGCCCATGTTGTCTCAACGCCGCGTTGGCCTTTTATACAGGATGTTCCGCGGAGACCACGAGTGAGATTATTTTCACCATGGCGCTGCCTCAGGATCCGAGCGAGCGTGAACGTGTGAGGCTATGAGGGTCATCATGACTCGGATTTGACATCAGAGAGCGGTGAGAGGATTTGGATGACAACTTGAGGACATTTGGAGGTGTAAGAGACAAGCTGGGATACCATGAGGTGGTCTGAAGAGGCGTGTGTTATGACAGTTGACCGAAAACACGTTCATCGTGCATTGTCGTTGCCAAAAGATGCAAGACGCTGGTTCGCCGAAGATGAAATATCCATGAAATTCACAGTCGTGTCACTGACAGTGTCACAGCATTCCAAACTTCGACCAGAAGGGTGAAAATAAGACGACAGCGGGTCTGATACGCCGTGGAGGGTACCTCAGAGACGCAACGAGATGAAGTTTCACTACGCTTCGTTAAACTATAACATGCTAGATCAGTTCTATTTCCTGGGGTTATACGAATGCATTCCCTTCTGCGCTTGAGCATGACGATTGCCGGAGAGAGAACCAGTCATTGAGGAGAGGTCGCATTCACTGCCTTTCCCATCGTTGGCTCGATCTTCCTGCTTCCGTCCATAAAAGCGTTCAAGGTCTCCTCGGTTACCTTCGCTTTCCGCTAAACGAAAGCATCAGCATCTGACTTCGCAACAACGCGTATGAAGGCGACTTACATCCTGGAAGCTCTTGACGAATTCTTGGAGTATGGCGATGGCCTTAGCTTTGAGCTGACCGGTCAACAGTCTTCCGGCGCGGTATTCCTGCGATTGTCATTGATGTCTCAACGAAAGAGGAACGAGTTGCAAGAATAAGGCTACGCACCACTGCGAGATTCTTCCACTCCTCATCGTCCTCCAGAAAGAAGCCGAGGTACTGATAAGCAACGTCTACATCGGGGTTTCCTCCCAAACGTCTATGTTCTTCTTCAGTCTCCTGGCCGCCGGAGAAACCATGCTTGTTGACCTTGTTCTTGATCTGGTTGGGGGTATCGCTCATGTAAATACTTGAGTTCGGATCCGATGCGCTCATCTTAGTTTGAGGACCCTGGAGCGCAGGGAAGAATTTGGCATGAATAAGGGTAGGTTTGGGGTATTTGAGCTTCGAAGCAACGTCACGGGTGAGGCGGAAATATGGGTCTTGGTCAATAGCACAAGGAATGAGACAGGGTATGTTGGTCTGGGTACCGAAGATCTGAGGGAAGGAATTGCAGAAGGATGGCGCAGCCTGGATCGCAGCGAAATGAATTTTGCCAATGTTGTCAGAGTCGTTGAAACCGAATGTCGCCTTGGCTTGGTTGATCGTGATCTGGCGGGAAATTTTCGACACGTTACGGTAAAATGGTCCACCGACATAGTCGTAATCACTGAAGATAAAGGTCTTCTCCAGGTTGAACCCCACAGCGATGATGTCCCGAGCATTTCTCCTCGCAAACTCGTACGTCTGTTCGGGCTTCAGCTCATGCTTGAAGAGGAACTTCTCGTCATCCGTAAGCTGAACTACCAGTGGGACATCGAAGACATCTTGCAGCCACCTACATAAGATGTGAGGGCATGTACCAGGATAAAACTCGGAATTTACGCACTTCGTAAAGACGAATGGAACCATGTGCCCCAAATGCATGCTATCACTGCTCGGCCCTCGTCCAGTGTAAAGGTAGAATGGCTTTCCTTGCTCATATCGATCAAGAATCTTGTCAAACTCTCTGTAAAGGTAATGCGATTAGTACGAGCTTGACCAGTCAAGACTGACAGGCGTACCTATGAGAGAAGAACATTCCTCGCCTGAGAAAAATATGTGGCTTGTGGCCCGTTAGCCTCTCGAACCTCGCTAGCAACGCCTCGTCTATTCTACGCGTTCCGAACTGGTCTATGAGCTTGTCGTAGTCTATGGCCAATTGCTTGCCATCGGCAGATACGGATCCCTGGACGTCCCAGGGTGTGACGACCTGCGCGTGGGCCGTCGAATCCGTCGCCGGTTTTATGGCGGGTACATTTTCGCCTGCAGGTGCGGTTTCTACGTTCTTTTGGGGTACTGCAGATCCTGCGGGTGTTTCGCTCGTGGTCCTATGCATCTCATCTCTTAGCGGAAGAGCTCTACCGAGGTGGAGGTCGCTTACTGAGTGATCGACGCGCCCGCAAGTGCTGAAGTGACCTGATCTACAGCGACAGGTGCGGTAGCATCGTTCGAAAGCTCTTCGGGTGCTGCTACTGGAGGAACAGAGGACATGATGATGGTTCTGAAGAAAAGTATGCACTCTTCTTGACTCGAGCAAGCAGATGAGCTGTAAGTAATTGACCGATCATCATCACCTTATCTAGCCGCCGCGATTAGATGCTACCCATCTCGTCCTCATCGGATTCGCTATAGCTCAGTCTAATGTCTAATGATCCTCACAACCATTACAATAAGTGCTGTTCCGTTACTCAGTGAAAGTAGAATACGAAGATAGAAGAAAGACAACATATATAGGAAGGGGTATTATAGTGTACTCAAAAATGTAACAAATCCGAACAATGAGAGCCCATGTCTAGCACCTCCTGATTCCTAGCGAACGCTACTGCCATGACCAATCTAAACACCAGCAACGATCCTGCAAGAAAATGTCCGAGGACAGTCAGTCAATATGTCTGAGTGGACCAAGTGTAGACACGTACTCCTCTGCCTTGTTCAGTGCCTGCACCATACCAACCACTTCCTTTCTGCGGTTGACGACATGTTCGGACTCCTTCAAGAGGTCGTCCAAAACCTCAGGCTTGTATAGTTCCTGAAGCAGTTCACGCTGGAGGTTCTCCTTCGAGAAATTGACCAAGGTGTACGAGATGGCTTTAGGTACCATGTCGATCATCTCACGCTTGACGATGTTGAAATATGAGTGAATGAGAAGCTCTGTTGGACGGAACGTCAAGAAGTAACATCTGATTAAGGGTGTGAAGGAACGTACTGATGACTTCGGTCTCCATTGTCTCCCTATCATTCAAGGCCGCTTGTGGACGAATAACTGGAGGGGGCTGTCGTAGGCAGAGCTAAGTTTCTCGCGTTCACATGAGAAAAACTGGATGACGCACCGCTTCCATCGCCTGAACACCTTTCTTCTTGATTTGCTGCTTCTGCGCAGTAGAGAAGAAAGAGCCAAAGAAGCTTGGTTCCTCCTTCCTGATGTCGACGTCCAGGTCCTTGTTGTTGTTGATCTGACCGGGCGCAAGCTTGCCGCTCTTTGCGTCTGGTGCAGGAGTGGGAGGCTTCTGAGCGTTGAGCCTCTCAGTGACAATTGCCATGGCTTTGTGGCCGTTCAAGAAGTCGGGATGTGTGGTGTTCACATACGTGGCTTGCATGCTGAAGGTGTAACATTCAGTACGCTGCTCTCATTTACACGAGCATAGTTCATCACGTACGCGACCATGTCTGAGACAAGCTTTGTTGTGGGGTTCATGGCGCCCTTGAAGAAGTTGACCACGACACTGTTGAAGCGTTCCCGCAGGGCAGGGTACCGCCGGAATGCTGTCTATAGTAGAGAAAGTGGTTTGAACGCGAGGTCGCAAGCACTTCGAGATGAATACGCACCATCTTCTGCAGAATCTGGCCAAGGATACGGATAAGTTCGTCGTATACGAGCTGGCAACACTTCAAGCCGGGGTCTTCCAGTCGCTTGATCTGCTGTTTGACGATGACCTCGAATGCAGTCGTGCCAATGAACAATGCTGGTGTAGAACCCTGTCACGCGAGGTCAGCTCCTGCGAAATCATGAGACCGTAGCTACAACGTACGGAAGAATTGTACAAAATCGTTCTGATATCTCCGTCTTTGACTTGATCGAATGGATCAATGGTCTTGATACCATTGTTGAACAGTTCGTGGAACACGAAAGAGATACGGGCTCCTCCGGATAGCTCGTTCAATGAGAGGTCATTGGTGCCGCCGTCAATCGTCGTCCTGAAGTCGGCACAGAAGTCTGTGATGACAGACAGAACAACGCTTGAGGCGCTGGTGTCACCGTTCGCACCACCGAGTGACTGAAGTTCGGCCTGGAACTTCTGAAGCTGCTGGCTGATACGAGCCTTGATGTCGGGGAGGGTGGCGCGGATGTGGTGCATAAGAATCTATAACAGAAGAGTTGCATTTTAGTCACGTCGCGTAGGACACAGAGATGCGAATGTACCATGTTGAGCTTGCGAGCGAGGAAAGGAGTACCGCAATACTGTGCTTTGCCTTTGTACGAAGAGTGGTTCTCGAAGAACTGACGTTCATGCTCGAGAGCAGTGCTGATCGCTTTGTTCTGGTCGATATCCCTCTGGCCACGGTTGACCACAGGTACATAGCCCAAACGCAGAGGAATGATTCTGCCCGCAAGAATATCCACAACGTCCGTTCCTTGGTCCCTGAAAGCAGACGAATTGCCATTAGGAGTGATTGCGGACCTAGAAGAAAGCTTGACTCACATCAAATCCACCTTGGTCAACACACCGATTGTTCTCTGTCCCTCCGGGTCGACCTCTCGTGCCATCTTCAAACCGTCCGAGTTGGCCAAATCCGTATTTGCTGCGGTGACTGCGAGAATGATACACGCGGGTTTGGTGATGTACTTCAACAGCATATCCCTGATCTGTTTCTCGATGTCCTTCGGCTGGTCTCCGACAGGTACTTTCGTCAGGCCGGGCAAGTCGACGAGGGTAAGCGTGAGGACGTTGGGAGAGAAGATCCGCAAGTTGATGGGCAGTGGCGAGATTCCAGCGTTGCGGCCAGTCTTCGCCTCTGTATCCTTCACAATCTCGTCACGAATCTTGTTGAAGTCGTAGAACTTCTGTCCCGGAAGATGCAAGAACTCTCCCCACTCGTTCTCGTTGGCATGCTTGTCACCGTCGGCAGTCTTGTCGGTCTTGGCTGTGGCACGGGGTCAATGAACGTCGTCTGCTCAGTCTAACGGGCGATGACTTACGAGAGCCATTTGCTTGAGGAGCGCTTGCCGGTCGGTTGATAAGTTGTAAGACCTGCGAAGTAACAGCGAATGTGTCGGCTGAGATGTAGGAATCAAGTACGAGAGAGGTGCTCACCAAGGGTCGACGGGTCACAATACCAGTCCCTCTGGGCAAGAAATCCCGTCCGACGATGTTCTGTCACAACACATCACCGCACGAGTGCACAGCCAGTATAAGCCAGACGTCTCAGGCGAGTAAGATGATACAGGCGCACCTCGAGAACACTACTCTTTCCACTACTTTGACTTCCAAGCACACATATTTGCGGCAGGTCGATTTGAGACGCCGAGGATCCGACTGCGGTGAACACATCCTGGAGCTTGTTGACGACAGAGACGATCTCTGTGCCGAGTCCTGAGGTAGCCATTAAGGTCGTCTAGAGATAGGGAGAAGAAAACAGAAAAGGGAGGAGGAGAACGTGAAAGTCGATGGCCAAGATGAAAGGGCCCGCTACGCGTCAGTGCGCCTCATCGGCGTCTATCTGAATCTCCCGTGCAAGCTCTTGCAAGCTACTGTGACTGCGGAGCACAGTAACCTGCTCTTAGACAGAAACGCAGCATCAAAAACATGTCAATCATCGCATCGGAACTTATTCGTAAATTTGAAGGCTTGTGGCGTCCATGAGAACACCGAACACAAATGTTGAAGTCGCGGCACAGGGCAAGCTCCAAAGCAGACACCCGCGTTATGCACATTGCGCGCGCGCGCGTACGCGTTTCAGGCAAGCTACCAGCCCCGAGCAAAGCTGAAGGCTGAAGCAGCCCATAATGCTGATTGAGCTACACCGATTACAACAAAGCTAGTGGACCAGAGATTCACTGAGCATTCGAACACATCCAATCTACAAATAACACGTCTTCCTGTGGCTCTTCTTCCCAATCTTGCAGTGCTCCGAATAAAAATGCTTCTCTTTGACGCGATCGATACCAGATCTCAACACAAACCCAACACAGTGCCTAGTTCAGCCGTAGTTGAGGCGGAAGATATCGTTGAAGCTGCCATCCAAGATAATCAGCACAGAACAAATCACTAAGGCGTGCTGAAACGTACACATAGTAGCTGGTACCGTCGGGAATGAGCTGGAAGATCTGGCTGAATTGTAGAGGATTCGGGCTGTCGTCGACCTATCCGAGTATCCGTGAGCGGCGCAAGTGACACGGTTAAAATCAGCATTTTGCACAGTCACACGAGGCCACTCACCAATAGCATGCCAGTTACGCTAACCAAGATGCTGGCGACAGCATTCGAGGAAGGCTGCGCATCAAGGGTTGTCACCTTGTGCTGCACCTTGGCAAATGGCAATGTCTGCATGAAAGAGGACGTCTCGCATGAGATTGGACATTGAAAGAGCATAGCAAGGATCGCGCACGGTGATCTTCTCAACGATAGAGCTCGCTCCCAAGATCTGCGTTCCCTCCCATGTCATCATCGAGTTGTCCCTCTAAGCACCACGTTAACGCGACGTAGCCACATGCAACACAAAGAATCTAGGATCAGCCATCGAGTAAAATCGAGCAAATGAAAGGATCGGTGCTCACGTAAAGGGCTTGAATACCAGCACGATTGGAGTCGAATGTCTGATAGTAGAAGTCAGTGAACTGCTTCGCAATTGCTTGTGGGTCGGACATGATGGGCGGGTGGAGAGGTATATGTGACCAGACGAGGTTGAGTCGATGGTAGAAGAGAAAACCTCGGGCTCCCAAGGACGCGGAATAAAAAGGGCGCCACCGACACCGGATCAATTACATCGATAAGTAGCTCGTAACAACCAACTTGATATCTTTGTTACTCGGTCTACTACTTCCATCTAATCTCATATATCACGTCAGTCTATAGCGATTGACATGTTGATAGCGGGCCTTACTTTCCGTTTCTAACCACCTTACTTGTGGTCGGACCGCCACTTCACCCAGCACGACATTTCTTTCCAGCACTCACAACTACTTCCGCTAGGAAGATCAACGTTCAACATGGCAGCCGCCTACAACTCTGTGATGCCCATACCACCAGCTCCCATGGAACCCCCTTCGCAAGCATCACGACCCTCCATGCGCCGAAAGTCCTCAGCCCAAAACCTGCTCAACCAATTCAAACCCTCCGGTCAGGGCACCGGTACTGTTTCGTCCGCAACTGGAGTTCAATTCGCGGCAATATCAAACGCGGCAGCGAGAGAATGGGACGTGCAGTCGCTGTCTCTGCAGAGCGACTCAGTCGTCGGCGCGGGTGGGATCGCGGCGAATGGGCCAGCCGGCGCGACGCAGGGCAGTATGGTGGAGATGTTGCGGGAGCTAGTGAAGAAGAGGATCATCACGTTGACATACTTGCGGAATGTACATGAAGGGTGTGTCTCTTTTCCTCATTCGCTATGCCAGACGGCGGTAAGGCTCCTAGATACTTACCTCGCGCAATATGACAGGCGAAGCCATTGGTTTCATACAATCATGATCACTCGAAATGAGCTGGACCGCGTGTTTAGCAACGCTGCAATGAAGAGCAGGTACGTACTTCATTCATCGAGCGTTCAGGATCGCCATCTTGACGGACTTCCCCTCTTAGGACGTATCGGTTTGCCATGCTGGGCATGTCTCTCGCTCATTCGTTCGACGTGAAAGAACCTCAAGATTTGCTACGCGGTCTCTTGAACGCGTTGAACGAGTACGAGACCGCGAAAGACGACGGAGATAGGCCAAAAATCGTGCGTCACCGCACCCATACAGGTCATATTCATGTATCAAACCGAATGCCACAGCGTACTATCTTCAGATCAGGCAGGCCAAAACGACAAGCTGGCGGAACCGACTACTCTGTATCATATCCGGACTCTTCAGACGCCACATTCCTCCTCCTCCCACACGTCGTACGTCCACCCTATCTCTTTCATTACATCCGAGACCTCACCGTGCACTTCAGCCGTTCCCGATTGATTACCATCAAACACTCCTTTCCCTGTTGGATGTACTCTCTGAAGTGTACAACAAAGTCTCCAAAATACTCGGGCCATCACCATTTCCTTCGACAGGACAACACATGATGGGTCCGCTCGGCCTGCTTTCTCCTCATCCAGGTGTATCGTACCTCTTTACTGGAGCTGACGCTGCGCCAACTAATGAAGGCGAAGGAAGTCTATGGGGAATCGCTCACGCCAACCCGTCATTGGCTCAGGTTTACGGCGGTAGTCTGGGTAGTCCGCCACCGCAGGTGAATTCGGCCATTTCTGACGCAGTAAGACAGGTGGATACTCGCTTGAAGGTGTGTCGTGCATTTCTTTCCGATCACGTACATCAACGCTCATGTATATCTGTCCAGAAACTCATTGCCACGCTACTCAAAGAGCTAGACGACGTTGCACGTCAGGGTATCCGTGACGAACTTGCCTCCTTGGACCCTCTCCTTCGCAACGTCGCTGTCCCTGATGACTATGAAGGCTAAGCTCCGTGCAGCTGCCTGTTCCAGGACTCATGCGACGCTGATACCGCACCCATCATGATCTCCCATACCCCATTCGCCATCTCACATAATTTTATACCACTAACTTCCAGATATTCGCGTGTACACTAGTAATACCTTGTGGATCTGTATTATCCTCTCACTTCACCGCTCGTCCGATTGCATATCGAACGTTGACGTGTACTACTGCAATAGTAATTTCAGTGAGTCTTGCATAACGTTGTGTTCGTCTGACTGAGCTCACGCGATTGTCCATAGCATACTGCTATGTTTGCAGACTTTGACCGCAGAGAATAGAGCATCTGTAGCGCTTAGAGCTGCTGCCCTCAATGAGAGAGTTACTCCGTTGACTGTCCGTTCGAGTCGTGGAACCTGCATTGCCCAGTTGAGGGTCGAGCAAAGTGAGTACAAAACATGATCATGAGCTACAGAAACGTCAACTCAGTGATTTGAGCAGTGCGTCCACAATAAATTGCACGCATCACTGAAGCCACTCCCTCCTTCGATCCCTTCGATTATTTGAAGTGCAGGGTATTCAAGTGATATCAGTGTGAGAGATCGTAATCCTGAACAATCCAGTCGCTTTATGCACTCTAGTGTCCTCCTGAATAGAGCCACTTTCTCGCCGTCCATGGGAAGATGGGCCCTGAAATTAAGAAGCATGGTGCTCATTCCGTGAATCCGTGGACAAAGGGTGCTGAAAGCGCCAAGATGGCTCTCGTAGGCCCTCACTTAGTCGCACAGCTATAAGAGCCTACCGAAATCGCCGTCCATTTCTTCTTCTCAGAGAATTGATCACTTCCTGCTATGATGTCTGCGCTGGAGTTCACTTCCATTGCGGATATTGAAGGTGTATGTACCCGTAATCATTCGGTTATTCACCGTCTTGACTTACAGTACTCCTTCTCAGATCTACAACGGGCTTCATACTACATACAGATCCGGAAAGCTGTTCCCACTCGATACAAGGCGCAAGCAGCTTTATCAGCTTGCCCGTCTTGCTCAAGACAACCTCTCTGCCATCGAAGCAGCACTCCACGTCGATCTGGGAAAGCCACCGTTAGAGGCTGCCGGCGAAGTCGCATCTATTGTTCGTAACTCGCTGCAAGCTGCAGAGCAATTGGAAGAATGGGCTGCGCCAGTCAAACCGACGCTTCAAGGCCCCATGAGCTCATGGGACGCGGCGATTTGCCCTGTCCCGAAGGGAGTCGTGTTGATCATAGCGTGAGTTGCCATTTATTTGCTTCACATGTATTTGCTTCACACGCATCGTATCTGATTGGTTCCTATTTCTGTCTATCATTTTCTGTCGTCCCATAGTCCGTGGAACTACCCAATGTCTCTCTCTTTCTCCCCGCTGATAGGCGCGATTGCAGCGGGCTGTCCTGCGGTCCTGAAGCCCTCAGAGCATACGCCTACCTGCGCTACACTGATAGCACAGCTCGTCTCTCAGTATCTCGATCCAGAAGCTTACATCGTTGTGAACGG
This sequence comes from Steccherinum ochraceum, assembly GCA_004332605.1. Lineage (NCBI taxonomy): Eukaryota > Fungi > Basidiomycota > Agaricomycetes > Polyporales > Steccherinaceae > Steccherinum > Steccherinum ochraceum. Next base: position 23,094 of record RWJN01000376.1, read on the forward strand.
TGCAGTTGTTGAGACGACCACACTACTTACGCACCGCTGGGATCACATCTTCTTTACCGGAGGAGGCAACATCGGTCGCATTGTGGCTGCCGCTGCAGGAGAAAAACTCACCCCTCTTACGCTCGAGCTGGGAGGCAAGAACCCTGTGATCGTCGCAGAGGACTGCGATGTTGAGCTGGCAGCAAAGAGGATTCTGTGGGCCAAGACGCAGAACGCAGGACAGGTACGTTTCCTCACAGTATGAGTGCCTTTGCAATGAAGCTTAGAACATGGCCCATCGTTTTAGCTTTGTGTGACGGCAGACCATGTCTTTGTCGTCCGCTCTGTAGCACCGGCATTCTATGAAGCCTTACTCAGTGCATACCGCAGGTTCTTCCCGAAGTCTCCCTTTGATCCTGAAGTCCAATGGAGTAAGATTGTTTCCCTGGCTCACTATGCTCGTATCAAGGATCTCCTAGATCGTACCAAGGGCACTGTCATAGCCGGAGGCGAAATGGACGTTGACACAAGGCAGATCGCGCCGACCATTGTGGCAGAGGTGCCAGTCGACGACTCGCTGATGGAGGAGTATGTGTCTCTGTTCATCTTCAAATCTACTCTTCACTGACTCGCTTATAGGGAGATTTTTGGACCTATTCTTCCCGTATTAGAAGTGAATCGTATAGAAGAAGCTATCAAACATATCTCAATGCAGTGAGCTGGTGGTCGCTTCTCTCTGTAACTTGAGATTGATCCCGTGGTTCGTCTCTTCTTGATAGATCTTCACCACTGGCCATCTACGCTTTCACACACAGCGAGGATCTCAAGCACCAATGTCAGCTGAATATGTTTTGCCAGTGGTAGACGAGCTGACAGCCATTGACAGTGATGGCTAAGACGAGGAGCGGGGCAGTCGTATACAACGACGTGTTTACGCAGCTGCGTGTACAAGGACTGCCGTTTGGCGGATCCGGAGAATCCGGTTGTACGTCTCTTTGAATTCATGGGATGCTCTGCTTCCCTGATTTCAGTCTTCCTTGGTTATTACAGATGGCACGTATTTCGGGAAAGCTAGCTTCGACACCTTTTCGCATTATCGAAACGTCGTAAACATACCTCCCTCGTAAGTGGCCGAGCTGTTGATTCCGTGACTTTTGGTCATTGATGTGCACTTCGGTCCTTCCAGGGCAGAACCAATGTTCTTGAGTCGCTATAGACCGTATTCGGAGGACGCGTACGCCGCGATGAAGGGCGCGGTGCAGGTTAAGATACCTGACGTATGAAGAGTTGCGTGGTGAACTAGCTAGGAGGGCGTCGTCTACAATCGTAGTTGAAGAAATGGCACTCGAATGCAATCGGACAGTCGACTGGTACCCAAACGGCCCAGTATGACGACTCATTTTAAATTCAAAGTTTCGACCACGTATATTTCGAAGCCGCGTTTAATCGACTTGTTCGACACAAGAATACGAAGCCAACGGCAACGGCTAGATCTACCTTTGAATCTCATCTCATGAGACCATCCTAAGCTCGAAGACCTCCTTCTAACTTTCCAACCTCCCAATCCTTCTACCCTGAGCATTCCAACAACCCAGCGGTCGACGAGAGCCTGTGAAGAATAAGTCAATATTCATGATCAGATTCCACTTCAGCGATGAGAAAAATTGTGGTCAGTCAACGGTTTTCTAGGCCGCCGCCCCAGTAGGACGTAATGCATAACATCGGTTGAAGGCACAGTGTACCTCAGAGCCCAGTGCGTTTCATCTCGTGGAAAACACTATATGCGCGCGAATGAGACACTTACGCAGTGACCAAAAGCAAGCGGAAAGGCAAGGTTTATCCTCAGTAGAGAGTGTGTGTGGAGGGGAAAGTTTAAGTTGCCAGGAACCTTCGTGTCGATTGGATTATATACTGACAAGATGTTCCCAGGCTTGTCACACGACCAGCTTCCCGCCAATCAAACTTGAACCAGACTCTGAAGGTGCTGAAGCACCGGGGGCTAAATTCCAGATACTGCTTTTTCGCGACATGCCTGAGCTTGGCCTGAGCTATGCTTACAGGAAGGAGAATAAATCATCCTCCTTCTTCTTACAGTAGTATGTTACGACGGTGCCAGTTCCGAATAGAGCGCAGAAATTACTGCAGGTTGCTCTAGGTTGCTCTGAGGTTGCCACAATATGAGATATCAACATACGCGTACGCAACCCCCTCAGACTCAGACTCGGTCAATGATGAGTGGGGATGGGAGAGATTCTCGTGTCACAGTCGTCATCCATCAAGCTTGAGCAGATTTCATCCTCTAAGCCCTAGGGACCTCTTCCAACTAGTGATAAGGTAGTAGTTGTCAATCACTAAACGCTCGCTGTGCTGTGCCCTCTTTCGCAAGGTAAACTTGCTCTTGAATCGAGAATGTTCGCAGCTTGCCACGGACCAGATTCTCAAAGTGTATTGTGGCTATCGGCTGTGTCCGACTCTCACGCGTCGGCCGCAGCACCATCGTGCGCATTGAATACTTCGGGTCGTGAAAGAGCGACCGCACGAACTGTGTCAACGACGCGGAGGTGATGATCATGTTTTGCAGGGCGACGCAGGTGAGGGAAGGGCAGAGAGGGGTGCTGGAAGAACAGTGGATGGCGAGATCGTCGAAAACTTGAGAGTTGCATCCATCAAGAGTCAGCTCGACAAGGGTCGGACTGTGGCGAAGGAAGGAAACGAGGTCCTCTGCTATCGAGCTCCCACGTCTGTCCACGATAGTGAGAGCTTTGAGATCGGGCATAGGGTAGTACTTCATGATGGACACAAACGTCATCATCGTAGCCGACTTAGCGGCGCCGGGTACGTGTAGCCATTCATACGGGTTTATGAAGTGAATGGAGAGTGTGTCGTCTGCAACTTGGCCTTCGATCCTCTGTGCCGGAACGTCCACGGACAACGTCCTGAGCCGCGTAAGGCAGGGAAGGCAGCGAGGATCGGATGGCAGTAGAAGGGAGCATCCTTGGAAGCTGGGACGCTGATCGATCCAGCACACCAGCTTCAACTCCGTCAGCTTGTGCTTCCTTGTCGCAATACAGTGGAGGAGGAAGGCAGCATCGGAAACCGTGAGCTCTAGCTTGAGACGTTTGAGAAGCTTGAGTTCGATGACGTCGCGTGGAAGGACTGGAAGGTCGACAAGAGCGACTCTGCACCCCAACGATAGTTCAGTCAGCTCACGGCACGACCGCAAGAACTTGAGGATAGCGGTAGCCTTCATTGAGCGCACAGACGCCAACATGTGGGGGGACGGAAACACCATGGTGAGCTTGCTCAATTTCGTTGCGCGAGCGAGAGACGACCAGGGAGCGTAAACGCTCTTCAGTGAAAGAGAGCGCAACTCGGGTGCTCCGTCCTTAAGAAGGCTCCCCAGTTCAAGGGAGGACTCGGGATGAGCATCTGTGTGAGAGTCATAGGAGATGTCCAACGTTTCCAGATGCGGTGCGGCCTCTCGCTGAAGCCATAAAGGGACCTTATCGCTTTCGTGAAGATCGAGCTGTAAGGTACGAAGGCGGCCAATAAGACTCTTGCAAAAAGTCAGACGGGCAACCTGTTCATCCTGACCGTACCGCGTCGTGTGCCACGGCACGGTGGAACGCGGCATAGACGAATCGGTGAGGAGAACAGTAACCGGTAGACCACCGCTCCTGGAACGATGAAGGTCGGCCTCGTGCTCGGAGAGTTTATGAAGTTGAAATGTCGTCCAAAGCGATGGAGATATGAGAGCAATGGTGCGCCAGCGACGACACGTTCTGGAGACGTTGATGGCAACATCGGAGCGACGTTTGTGCACGGTGAGGGCGGCCCAACCGAAGATCTCGAGCAGAACGTCTTCCGGGAGCGTACCGGCTGTCGTGCAAGCATTTTTGTACGTGTTTGTGCGGGACTGTGCTTGGCTAAGGGCCTCCATGAAAAAGCGTGACACCCTACGGAGAGACGCCCCACGTGCTTCCACAATGGCCAACGCCGCCTTTCGCGTCTCTGCCGAAGTCGATATAACCATTTCGCTATGTAAAGGGAGTAAGGCAAGTCCAATTAGTGCTGGAATAGACATCGAGATGCACGATGATTACCTCGACGGCGCAGGCCATACAGAGTTTACACGCTGAAGGAACTCCTCAGCTGAAAATGCGCCCGAAAACATGAGCTCTAGCTCGGAACTCGTTGCCGGGGAAGTGCTGGAGAATTCCTCAGAACAAGGAGTAGGCGAAGAAAAGCCGCTTTCGTCTGAATCCGAATCAGAGGGGGTAGATGACATGACGGTGACCGGCCTGCACCGCACGAGCGTAGCGCAATTTGAGGATAGAGTCGAGGGCCAGTTTCAACAGAGTGATAGGATTGGAGAACCTTTTGAGGTCTATGTGATGTTGAGAATCTCGAAGTCGACAAACGACCACGTCAATGGGGGATGGAAAGGGAGAGAAGGCTACGCAGCTACGTGTCTGTAGGCACCGTGTCCTACTAGTGCAACCGTGACATCGGTTCTATCGGCGCGGGAATAATTCGTCGCGTCTAGTAGAGGAAATGGGTTGTCACCTGCTGCATTTGCCTAGAGCATTCTACTCACTTGAAGTTAGACCAACCGTGAAGCCATTGCACATCGTTGTTCTGAGCAAGTACTTAGTACCGGCCGCAACTTGAATGTGTGCCCAATGTGTGCCTTGGTGTGCCCCCAGATGTTAGATCTGAAGATCTGATCAAACGGCAAGGCCGGCGAGTACCGGTAGGGACCGGTAGGCCGAAGCGCTGGAAAATGCTGCTTCTTCCTTCGAAGTTCGAGTGCTACGCACGCTCAATTCCTCGAGCTTCTAGACTGTAGACAAACCAGTACTACTCAAACTGCAAGACCTTGCCGATACGTATGTACTCTGAAATTGAAATAATGGTGAACCTGAATCTATGTAGATAACATACTGACAGATGATTGGTGATGCTTACGGCGCCCCTTGCGCTGAGCTCCGTAAGAGCCTCGCATTACAATACCCGACAAACACTGAGTGCAGGAGAATTCGTATTTTCGCGCTGCATGCTTTATGTACAGCCTGAGGTATGTGTCAACCTATCAGTACGCGGGATTACTGAACGATTGGGCATTTCAGCGACATCGTGTGCCAGTGACACTGGCACTACTGGACCGTGACAAGTACAGACCTCATTACCATCGCTGTCTGAGCCCCAGTGCACCCGGACCACGGGGCCGAAATTCGAGGTATGAGAATAGATTATGAGTGGAATTTAAGGACAGTATGAGCTTCTTGTACTCGCACTGTCATGTCGTCCTTTTTGACGCATACCCCCACCTCAGAAATCGACGAGGTAAGCAGTATATGTATGCATGATTGACGTGCACGAGCGCAAATAACACGTTGTTCGCAATCTTGCCAGATATATGGTCGTCTGCAAAGGACATACAAGTCCGGGAGATTGCTGAACATCGAGTATCGTCGTCAACAGCTCTATCAGCTGGCTCGCCTCGCTCAAGAAAACGCGGCCACTATAGAGAAAGCCCTGCAAGCAGATCTTGGGAAACCGCCTTTCGAGGCAGCTGGGGAGGCCTTGCGAATCATCGAGTCCTCTCTCGACGCCGCTGCGCATCTGCATCAGTGGGCTGCACCAGAGCGGCCTTCGTTAGCTGGCCCACAGAGTACGTGGGACGCCTCAATCAATTCCGTTCCCAAGGGTGTGGTGTTGGTCATCTCGTGAGTGAATTGATTCCGTTGATAAGGGAGACAAGCTACTAATCTACAATTTGCTTCGGACTTCTTTTCAGGCCTTGGAATAGCCCGTTCACGTTGACCTTCAATCCACTGATTGGTGCAATTGCAGCAGGCTGCTCTGCTGGTATCAAGCCGTCCGAACATACACCTACCTGCGCTTCGCTCATGGCGCAACTTGTACCCAAGTATCTCGACCCGGAAGCCTACATAGTCGTCAATGGAGCGGTGGAAGAGACAAACGCACTTCTCACCCATCGGTGGGATCATATCTTCTTCACTGGGAGTGGGAAAGTTGGCAAGATCATTGCTACTGCCGCTGCACAGCTGCTGACACCCGTGACCTTGGAGCTGGGAGGGAAGAGTCCGGTAATTGTTGCCGAGGATTGTACCGACGTAGATTTGGCTGCGAAGAGAATACTGTGGGGCAAGACTTCCAATGCCGGACAAGTAAGTGTTGACTCCAAGTGTTTATATGGATGTCTCGGACCAGTTCTGAATGGTCGCTCTTATCAGGTTTGCGTCACTGCGGATCACGTCTTTGTTGTTCGCTCAATAGCACCTGTGTTCTATGAAGCGCTGCTGAGGATCTACAAAACGTTTTGGCCCTCCTCCGCTCTGCAAGATCAATCTTGGGTGAGTGTCATCAATGCGACTCACTACAATCGTATCAAGTCCCTTTTGGACCGCACACGAGGCACGGTCATCGCAGGAGGCGACGGCGACGGCGTTAGGAAGATTGCGCCGACGATTGTCACTGGTGTCAAGACTGACGATGCCCTCATGGAAGAGTGAGCGGGAAATATCTTGCTCATCACACGTCGCTGAATGAATACTTTCAGAGAAATTTTCGGACCGATCTTACCTATTCTCGAGGTGCAGAGTGTCGGTGAAGCTATAAGCCACATCGCGCAGCAGTATGGGATTGGGTCGATTTTGACGACGTCGTTCATAACTGACACTGATACACCAGACCTGCTCCTCTCGTAATCTATGCCTTCACCGAATCCGAAGATATCAAGCGAAAGCGTATGCATTTGCAGTTCTACGAGTCAAACGAACACTAATAGCGAATCGTAGTATTCGCTGAGACACGAAGCGGGGCAATTGTCTTCAACGATGTTTACTCCCAGCTCCGAATTCAAGAGATTCCTTTCGGTGGTTTCGGAGAATCTGGATGTACGTCGCCGGGCGTCCAATCCAATTGTGCCGCTGTAATGACCATCCACCAGACGGTACATATTTTGGGAAAGCTTCGTTCGACGCCTTCTCGCACAAGCGGTCTTTTGTGAATATACCATCGTCGTACGTACTCCTTCCAGTACAAGTGTGCACTGTGATGACGAAACTGTCATAGAGCGGAGTCGTCATTCGCAAGTCGCTATCGGCCTTTCACAGAAGAGGCCTATGACGCGTTGAAAGCCAAGATTGGGCAGCACAAAATAACAGATGAGAAGAGCCTTGAGTCGTAGACAATGATTCCGTTACCATGTATTGAGGCCATACTCAGCAATGATCATACTTGTGAGGTAGCTTATGAGAGGACCCGAGCCTCCCAGCAATGGCACTTCGAGATGGAAATAAGTCGCTGATCGGTCATCGGTCGCGGGCTGCGAAGACGAAAAACCCACTCAAAACATTACATAAATCCGAAAGAAAGTACATGTTCACTATGAAAACATTGTTGAGTTGGAATACAATAGGTTTTATACAGATACAACACTTTCAACTTATACAGTACAGCCTGAATTCTAATCCGAGTCACTTGGATAGTACAGAGATCCATCATCATCCGAACACACACCGGAATCCTCGTGAGACGAAGAGACATCCACGACGTCCTCTGGAGCTGCCGCTATCTCCTGCTGCACTTGACCCGGGCCCGATCCAGAGGCAGAAGCTGGTAACGGAGCTGGAGGTGCCACCACAAATACTTGGGTTCTAGCGTATACTCGTCGGCGTATGCGAGCCCTGCGTCCCTCCAGCTCTACATTCTCATTGGGTTCTGCGCCAACAGTCCACCCCGTTCGTCCGTCTGTGTGCAACGTGAAAGACTCGTCACCGAAATAGGCCTGGCAGAATGCCTCAACGGTCGCGAGAGGAATAGTCATTGAGGACAGCTCCACCTTCGAAAGGCGGGGAAGGAAGCCAATAGAGGTGTAGAGCTCGCGCGAGCATATTCCGGAGAGCAACTCTGGCTTGCAGCTGGTGAGGGACAATGTGTCAAGATGACTGCTCCGTCGGACAAGGGAAACAACGTCATCATGGTTGAGACGAGACGAAGGATCCGCCAATTTCAGCACTTTCAAGTTGGGCATCGAGTATCGCTTGACGAGGAAGGAAAATGTCGCCGCCAGCGCTCTCATTTGGGTAAAACTTCGTCCAATGCTGACCGTCGTCAGGATGATGCGAGAGTCGCCCCAAGACCCAACCATAGTCTGCTCGTGGTACGCCTTGCAAATGTCAATCTCGAGCTCGGAGATCTGATTGAAGCAGGGAAACACCCTCTGATCCCACGGGAGCTGGATAATAGCCTGGACCTTGGTAGGGCGTTTAGGCAATATGGCGACGATGTGGACTGTTTGCATGTTCATCGGGATGGATATGGAGCGCAGAATGAATGCGATGTCGGGCGACCTCAACTTGAGCTTGAGGACGCGAAGCTTCCTCAAAGGTATGAGTGCGTGGGTGGGTGTGAGCGGACCGCAAAGCTCGTCTTCGCGATCGAACATGAGAGTCAATTCCTGGAGTTGCGTGCATGCACGGAAAACCGACAGGATGTCTGCATCTCGATGTTGTAGAATACGGCGACCGCGTAGCCCAGATAGATCCATGTAAAAGGTAGTCAGGGAGGTAGCTTTAGCGATACGATTCCAAGGCATATAGAGCTGCTTCAAAGTAAGAATGCGCAGGGTTCGGCTGTCGGGTCTTAACTCAGTGTATAGCCAAGGCGGTGGGACCGACCCTCTACGTTCCAAATGTGCACCGCTGAGCTGCCGTCCCTCGTCTTCCGTGAGCCACTCCGCGACATTTGTTTCGCGAGGAAGATCAACGTGGAGGACTCTAATCCTGTCACCGTCAAGCATCTTCTCACAGAAACGAAGACGACCCTGGTCTTCGTCGCGTGCACCAGCTGAAGACCCCTCACGATTCCACAGGACCTTGTTCGCAGGCTTGGACGCATGAGTAACATCGATAGTCAACGCCGATCCTCGGCTTCTCGAGGCGCGAAGCTTAGCCTCAGCTTTGGTGAGTCGGTATAATGGGAGGTAACTCCACATCTCCCGCGACTCCAAGGCGATTTGTTTCCAGTAAGTGCACGTCTTCATGATCCGCACAGCGGTATCGGAGCCCGGGGTATGGTGGGAGTGAACGGCGAGCGAGAATATGTCCTGGAGGATGTTCTTCGGAACGCGGTTGACGAAGATGTGACGGTTACACTTCGCCTCCTGCTTGGCGAGTGCATGTTGCACGGCTTCAGAGACCACCCTCTTGATGCGCTTCAGCTCGCGTTTTTCCTCCTCTAAAACCTTCAAACGATCCTCGTGCCAGCGACGCTTCCTCGAACTGACATAGAAAAAATGTCACTGGCTGATTTGGAAGAAGCAGTAAAGAAGTAACATACCTTGAACCAGTATCAATTATTTCATCTGTGTCGCTCATCCGCAAGGAATCCGAAAAATCATGCGTTTTGAGCCACACGTCGTCCAACTTGCGCGTAGGTCGAGTCGGACTTGGAGATCGGACCACAGGATAACGTCTCGTCCGTCTCGAGCCACTTGACCTGGCCCCAGAGCGAAAGATATCTGGTATGAACGGACAGTAAGCTCGCTGCTGCTACAACAAAGAGAGAGAGAGACGACGCACTAGTGAAGCCTACCAGAGGCTCGACCACATAGGAACGCAGAAAATCGGAAGCCATGGCTGTCTACCAGAGTGAGATTCGAGTGGGCTTCCAAAGACGAGATGGTGGTTGAAGAGAGGAAAAGTCAGGGCGTGCCACTCGGTCACCCTGCCATCCGATAACTTGCAAGCTGCAGCATTCCAATCAAAACACGCGGTTGATGCTACTGTAGCACTCGGTCACGGTGCCACTGGGGAGGTGACAGCACGACCATAAGTAACAGCGCAGAGCAGTGAAGGTAATCGTACTACTTACAGCTACGATGCAATCCGGAGTCTGTTTTGCTACTGTTTGGTAGATTCCTACGGTGTCCATTTTTCAAATGCATCGTGGAAGGAGGATGAGTTCGGAAATTGAATTTGAGTCCGCTTTGGCGCAGACGGCCATACCCCAGAAGCGCCGAGTGAACTTGTTCTGTCACTTCGCGGCCACGCGCTACGACACATCCTGCTTCTCTTCTCTTCTTACCTCCCTACCTGCTCTCCCTGACGGCCCTTCTCTGTACCTCTCAGGTTCAGAAACATCTACGACAATAAGACGTCCATTCATCGCGGTACCTCTGCTGATACCATGGAGAAACCGAACGCACGCGAGTCCATATGGCCCAACTTCACCTGACCGAAGACATCTAGGGTGATGGCTCGACAAGGTGAGCTCCCTGAGTCCAGCTTATTGTGCGTTGCGAGCTGAGGTTACGTCTCATGGCAGTCACCGGGGCCATCACGCGGTGAAGGGACGTTGGAAACGACCCAGCAACACGCGTTGGCGGTCGCCACACATGACGCGCGTGCACCTCGTTTTCTAGCGATGGAAGGACGGAGGGAGGCGAGATTAGTGGCGTCACGCGATCAGAGAAGCACGACGCGTCGCATGCGAAGAAGCGGCGGCGGAAAAATCGCCAGGGTATATAGGGCGGGCGGGGCAGAAGGGAGAGCAGACAAGGTGCGAGGCAGAAACGACACGTCGAACTGCCACTACGCCCGCCGAGTTTTACCTCGCTCCCGCTGCTCAGACATACAAAGCCCAAGCGTACTCGGTCTAGGACACCGTCGAGCAGCATGCCCGCCCTCTCCCTCGCCGCTATCTACCTTGCGGTGACCGTCGTCGCCGCCGGCTCAGCGAACCATCCCTCCCTCCAATCCGTCACCCTCCCACCCGAGGCTTTCTCCGCCCTAATCCCACAGAAAATCCTCGCCACCGCAAACACGTTCAACTCGCCGCCCTCATACCCTCAATACACCGACCGCGTTGCCGGAACCTGGCAGTGGTTCACCCCCGACACCTGGACCACCGGGTTCTTCCCCTCCACGCTCTACGCGTTGCACACGCGTAGCCAGCTATGCCAACGCGACGCTGGAAAGCTCAAAGAGACGGACTGGCTTGCGCTGGGGAGGATGTGGAGCGCAGCAGAGGTGCCCTCGGAGACACACACGGGTGTTGGTCACGACGTTGGGTTCTTGAGTTTCCCATTCATGGACGAGTTGAACGTGTGAGTCCAACCTCTCTCATATTCTTAGCATCGCTAATATCGCGTCGCGATTTACTAGTGAGCCGAAGAACTCGTCTGCTATCACAGCGGTAAATGATTTCGCTAAAGAGCTAGCCGCACGGTTCAGCCCAATCGTAGGCTGCACGCGTAGTTGGGATGCTCCAGACCCGACAGATTTCCAGGTGTGTGCTCCACGCCTTTTCGCTACTTGGTCACGAGAGTCATGGCTTACCGTGACTGTATATTTAGGTCATCATCGACAACATGATGAACCTCCAGGTGCGTGTTTAGCTTTCTACGCGTCGTGGGCCGTGGCGTGCAGCGGGCTGATTGGTACACGTCTTTGACCAGGTCTTGTTCGCGTCTGCCGAATTGACGGGCAACGACACGTTGCGCCAGATTGCCATCTCGCATGCTCGAAAGACGACTATCAACCACTTGCGCCCTGACGGTGAGTATATGCTACGTGTTTTGTTTGTGTAGCGATTTGACATTGGGTGTAGGGTCCTCATTCCATGTTGTGGATTACAATTCGACAACGGGCAAGGTGTTCGACCAGAGGACGTCACAAGGTTACGCGGATAACAGGTACGTATACCCGCTACGCTTCCGACGAGGCTCAAGATCTAACAACTCTATCTAGTACCTGGAGCCGCGGCCAAGCATGGGGTATCTACGGCTTCGCCAACAGTACG
>RWJN01000377.1:0-34842 GCA_004332605.1 Steccherinum ochraceum
GAGGTCAGTGTCGAAAAACTTTCTCTTGCACCCCTCTTGCTCAGCGTTGCGACAACTGACGATATGCTGTAGGCGAAGCCTGAGAGAATCCCAGCGTCATCAAGTCTCCCTCGCCGATCCGGAAGTCCGAACTTCCATGACGAGCAGCTAGCACCTCCCATCTCACGAGCCTCGCCGAAAACCATTGAACAGAACGTGGTATCCCCGGATTGGTTAGCATGGGGGCCATGTTTGCTGGCAACGGGAGTCATGAGCAACTACGCCTCCGCAACTTTAGTTTCCAAAGTACGCCCCGTTTATTTTCTGAAATACACGTTCCCACTGACACGTATACAGCGAATTCTCTCAGAGAGGTAAGCTATGACGATAAGAGATGCATGGTAGATAGCCATGTGCTGAAGGCGACACAGCAAGTGCCACGATCCCTTCTACTGCCACCAAAGCTTGACTTGGGATGCTGAAATTCCTCAACGCGCGTACCTCCTCAAGCCCGAGATAGTCTACGATCCATTGCCTAAAAAGTGGTATCGCAACCGATGCTTGACGGACCTTCGGAAGGCACCCCATGAGCTCTTCTACCTCGAACGTAACCCACACATCTACTATGCGGGTACTTACATCTGCAGGGAGGTTCGAACGGCTGATAAGAGCAAGATTTCCGATCATGTGCGTGTTCTTTCGGCTCCAGTTTACATCCGTTGACTAACAGCCAGCGGGTGCTGCAGATCCTGCCAAAAATTCAGAAAGAGATCCTCGTTCTTCGTCAAGCCACCTCGCCAGAAGACACGGAAGCTGCGCGAGAAGGTATCACCAAGTACTGCGACGAAGGGCAGGTTAATCTCGTCGAGCTCGTGATGGAATACGTCGGTTTCAACGCTCAACTCCATGGTCTTCTTGCTGAGGAGCTAGCCGAGAAAGAGAAGATCAAGAGTTCGAAGAAGCGTAAGCGAGAAGAGAACGCAGCGAAGGCGCAGAAGCGCATAGACAGGAAGGCGTTGTAGGGCGTTTGTTTGGTTATTCTGTGGTATTTCCTGTATCGTTTCGGTTCTTGGTTTTCATTTTTCCTGTCGTTCGTAGAAGCATGCTGTAACCATACAATCTTCAACAATTATGTAGAACTCAGATGACGTTCACTGCCATTACCTACGGCTCGCGGCTCGCTTTTGCGGCTCGTCAGCGTACGCGTCAGCACAGACGATCACAATGTTGCACTCCATCATTTCAGTAATTGGATGCTTCTTATGGCAGGCTACGAGCATCGCACCTCAGCTCCAGCAGAATGTCCTAAACTCTCTTGAGTCTCCGGGAAGCCCATGCAGCCGGAGTTGGTGATGCATGATGTGATGTCGTGTGATCACAGTCTGGAAATTTTGACGTTTACTAGAGCAGTTGACCTGTTGAACGTTCATGACGAAAGGTGACAGGTCAGACAGCCAACATTTCTCCAAATCTTCGAACCTAGTACTTGACTCGAACAGTCGAACTCCGATGAGTACATACAACATCTGAATCATTCGGGCATACGCAATTTGAGCAACACGATTCTTCCTCTGCTAAATCCGGTGCAATCGTATTATCAGGAACGCAGACGTTGGCGAGGTCACAATTAATCTTTGTTAGAAGATTTCACACACCCGCCTAACCATCTGCTGATCTGCTACCGCATCCGGCTATCAACTCACGAGCAAGAAGTTGCCTGAAGTTGCCAAGGACAGTGCCAGAACGCGTCATGCACTGCCACTGACGATCACTGTGATCACGGCACGAGTAGGCCATCGGCGTTGGATCGGCGACGACTCTATACAGTCCGAGCCAGGCTCGTACGGTCTTGGTGAGATATAAGAATGTTTACGGAAACAAGTCGATTCTCCAGCCCGGTGCTCATACCATACACTCCCTTTCTCATCGACGCGCTCTGGCAGGTGAGCCGACTCGTTTCCTTGGTCATCTCCTTCAACTCTGACACGATTTTCGGATGCAGCCCACCGTTCCACGATTTCAATCCTTCGACGTCGTCACAATGCATTTTGCTACGATTCTCGCCGGTATTCTTACCGTCACAATCAGCTCTGCAGCAGCAGTTCCTTGGAACACTTTGAACACGCGTGGACACGATGAGAATACTATGATGGCTCGTGACCACATGCTTGTGGTTCGAGATGTCCTGAACGCATTATATGCACGCGAGCTCGCTGACTCGAATACGCGCACTATGTGAGCTCACTCCGGACTACTATGATAACCATCGTGCTCACTGGCGACACACGCTTTTGACTGTTCAGTCGGAGAGCTGCTTCTCTTTTCGAACGCGCCGAAGAAACAGTGCCAAACACTGGTGCCCCGGCTTCGAAGCCCCCGTCGATCGACGCAGACGTATCACCTCCAGAATATAGCAAATACATCCCTATCACACACGGCATGGACCGAGGGGATGTCGACGCCAACAACAATCCTATCCCGCACTATGCTCAGCTGCCTGCCTCGAGGTATGGGGGTGGTGCTGCCAGTGGCGAGGCCAGTGCTTCAGGTGGTGCTGGTCCGTCTTCTGGTGAGGCTGCCGGTGGTGCGGAATGCCCTCCGACTCCAGTTGGACGAGGTTCAAGAATGAAAGCGAAAGCGAAGGAACAATGTAAAACACAGTGAAATCTGTTGCTTTGCGGGGGGAGGCAGATCTTATGCGGACGATGTCATCTGGAGTCGTTATGAGTAGAATTTGAAATTTGACAATTCATTGCTTTTGCTGATGAGTAGCGGTGTGTAGTGCCTGGAGTGCCGTGAAGCTCAGCCAGGTAGTACGGTTTTCTCCGGGTCTGACATGCGATAGTGCACCTGCAGACTGCCAAACACAAAACATGTACTCAGTCGTCGACGGTCAAATCAATAATTTCTCTCGAGGACGAGGCACTGGGCACAAGGTGGTTCTCCCCTCTTGCTTTCGACTCACGAGAACGCCGCCTGCGCTCCATGCTCTCTACTCGCTCCCGGAGCAAAGCGACTTGACTTTGTTGCATCGCGACGAGCTGCTGCTGCTGAAGGACAAGTTCTTTCTGTTCTTGCTCGAGGCGTTTCTGCACAAATGAACCTTCAGGTCGGTATCGCCCAAAGCCCCTTCGACATGGAACAGTCTCATGCTTACCTTAGCCTCGCTCATCTCGACATCTTCAACGTCGCTGTCGAATAGAAGCTCCTGCTTTACGTTCACGTTTCCCACCGCTGCTTCCTGTTTCACGACCAAGCTGGATGCTTTAGTTGGACGAGCACGTTTGTTGGCAGATAAGGACTCGGATGCCGCACCACCTGGTTCGGGTGTTCTCTTGCGACTCCGCGAAGATTCAGCCGAGGGTACCGGGAGCGGTGGACTGTCTGGTCGGTGTTTGCTCTCAGAGGGAGAGGACAAGAAACCCTGCGCCTGAAGCACAGCTATAACGTCGTCCAGTCAAGATTCATTCCGTGAGATAGTGTACTTTGGGTACAGTACCTCGAGGTCGGTATAATATGGTCACGATACCGAACGGCTGGTCTTCAGTGTCGATGTACTGTTTTACGGTCATTGTTTTGAGTCTTGCTTGTGCGACTGCGTTGCCCAAGCTGGACGAGCGTGATCAGCCAACGACGATTCAGAATCAATGAGTAATGGGCGGCAGTACTTCGTGCGGTGCAGTCCATCCTTTTTACTCCGTTCTCCGAGAGAGTGGGTTCCTAATTCCAGGTTGAGTTCCGGGAAGACGGGTCGAGGAATGTTTCCGGTAATGTAGCATCGACGGAGAACGACCCGAATCGACCCGATTTCGTCAGAGGGATCCGTATCAGGAGATACCTCTTTGCATGCAGAATTCGTCAGAACTGAGGTGGGTATCCCTCGCAGAGATATGAACGCACCGGTGACAGACACCTCCGCAAAACGATATTGCCTGACTGCTTCGTCAGATATACGAACGCCCGAGTTGCGACATTCCTGACCGGACGACATGGTCCTTTTGTACGTGCGGACGCCATCGACGTAGACCCACATCGTGACCGCACAAGATTCGCTGTTCCGCAGTAGAATATCGAAATCCTGTATGGAACAACGAGGCCAATCGTGTTATATGACGCGTTGAATGGTACACAGACCGCGTTGAAGGTCGTACGCACCTGTCCCAGTTCGCTCGCAATGCAACACGTCACTCTATGACCATCCATCACTGGCTTGTACTCTTCGAAGGCAGTCCCATTGTCCGACCTAACAATGAAAACCCCACAGTCCTTGAATGTGACCATTTTCTTGCTAAGAGTAGTTTTCGCGAGAGATGTCCATATGGAACTTGAGTGAGAGCGACTGTAAAGAGAGAGTAGGCAGTGAGCGGTCGCATGTATGGCGATATCATGACCTTAAAGTCCACCAGAGGCCCGGATCTCACCAGCGTAGCAATAGGTACTACCAACACGCGTTACGGGAAGTAGGCTCAGACAGAAGTTGTCCCAACAGTTGGTGAACCGGTGAATAATGATTCTGAGACGAGTAAGTGAAGGGGCTTGAACAATGTGCGAGGACGATGGTGGTGACGGTCAAAATTCAATTGAGCCTGCAGGTACGCGCTCTGTCCCCACCGCCGGCGCTTACTGCACTTGGCGCTAGAGTTCAAATCCTCGTACGCGCGAGGCTGTAAAAACGCTGTACAATTCTGCGAAATCAGCACTTAGTACAGGATAGACAAACTGGGTAGTTCGTGAAATACGTGGCGCGAGTACAAGTAAGGAGCTCGTAGGAATCGCTGCTGCACAATCAGTTTCGTTTCGCGTTATTCCCATACATGGCGAAGTTCGGTTCGACAACGATGGAAGGACGTACAGTATCATGTTATAATATCCTCGCTTCAGCACGTACAGGAAGTGGTGAGCAAGAGACGGAAGGAAGCAACAAACTTGCAAAGTTGCAACAAACGCGAGCCAATGGCCCGGCCTCACGTGCACGCGCTCCATTAGGAAGATGCTGATCGGTTAGCTAGCAGTGCATGACGTCACGCGTCTCTGCCTAGTACCCAGCACGGGCGACCTGAATAAACCTTCACCTCAGTCACTTTTCATTTCTTCACAGCGATCATGGTGACCACTCGCAGACAGACAGCTGCTAGCAGCGACTCGAACGCCACAACAGACAAACTTCCCGCCAAACCAGCCTCTAAGAGAGGCCAAGCGACCAACAAGAAACCGGCGAGTAAAGTGTCGAAGAGGGAGGCGGAGGCCGGCTCCAAGCGAGAAGCCGACGATGAGGGCGTGGTTGAAACCGAAGCACCGCCTGCTAAGAAGACCAAGGGCGACGACGAGCACGGTAGTCGTTCGACGAAGGGCCCTGTCGAGAGTAGTGAGTCTGGTCTTCGTCTGCTCGCCAGGATTGGTCCCTGACAATTACTCTGCTTCGTAGCCACCATAGAACGCGGTCATATCTACTTCTTCTACCGCCCCAAAGTCGAGCTGGAAGAAGCCCACTCCATCGACGACGTCCAGCGATTCCACATGCTACTCGTCCCTCGCCCTCCCGAGTTCAGCGTCCACTCCGGAGCTGGCGAAGAGGAAGAGAAAGAGGGCGAGATGCAGTTGATTGATGAGGGAGCGGACGCTGTGCCGGCACCGGAGACGACGAACGAGACGAAGAAGGCGTTCCGGTTGATCCCTATTGGGAAGAAGAGTCTGCCGGACCCGGATGTTGGTGGGGGTGGGAAGGGTGGAGGACGCAAGCAGGTGTTTTGGGCGACTGTTAGCACCGTTGGGAGTGACTTGAAGAAGTTGGAGGAGGGGTTGGGTGCCAAGACGTACGAGACTAAAACCAAAGGTAAGCACAAGCACCCAGGCCCTAGTACCAGAACCACGACTGACCTTCCGTGTGTCTGTTAGGTACCCGCCACCAAGGCCCCGCTCGCCTCGCCGCCCGAGGCGCATACGCCATCGTCAACAGCCAAGGCAAGACCCCTTCCTCACGCGAAACCCACTTCGGCTACCACCTCTCCCACCCGTCACCCTCCGACCTAGGCGAAGTGCAAGAAGTATTGGGAATCCACCCTGCGTCTTCCTTCATCCTGCAGGTGAAGAACCCGCTCGCGCCGAATACGGGCTCGACGCGGTCTGCCTTGCCTGGGTCGAAGAAGGTGGAGTATCCGGAGGAGGTTATGACGGGCGTGTTTGGGAAGGGTGGGGGAAAGGGGAGGGAGGCGTTTGGTTTGAGGTTTGCTACTATTGAGAGGAAGGAGATGTTGGATTACGAGGGCGTGGAGCTGTTGTTCATTGCCGCTAGAAGTGGTGACCAGGGGTTGGAGACCAGCCTGGGTGAGGGAAGAGGAGACGGTGAGTGTGCTGCTTCGTGTCGTCTGGTAAACCCTTGACTGATATGGTGACAGCTTTGACGGAAGCAGAAGAAAAGGAGAGTAGGGAGACCATTGATCATGTCTTGAAGGAGTTGGCGATAGATGCGGAAAAGATCCCCGCCGAGCCACTCAAAGGAGAGTGGATCTAGAGTGAGAAGGCAGGAAACGACCAGAAGTTATCACAGATGTACTAGTATCATCCTCATGACGATCTTGAACTGCAAAACAATTGGCGATTCGTCCACAGCGATTCAACAGCATGGGTATATGTCATAAGAGTCGTCATAAGGATACATACAAGCTCGATCTGCAGTGTTACAGCTGTGCATTCTCGTTCTCTTCATTGTCGGCATTGATCCGGAGCACCTTCACCCACTCGCGATAATTGAAGTTCCCCTGTCGATCCGTGAAAGGGCCTTTCAGGAGCTTGTCGATCTACAACCAAGACGAATCAGCACATCCGCCCCAACACACCCGAATCTTTCCTATACGCACCTCGCGCTGATCCATCCGCTCCCCAACATCCCCCAACCACTTCCTCATCTCATCGCCCTTCACAACCCCCGTGTCGTTCTCGTCGAAACACTCAAACGCAGCGAGGAGCTCCGCCTCCGTGTCGAAGTCGTACAGGTGTTCGCCCATCATGGTGAGGAACATCGGGAAAGTGATGCCGCGGTCGCTTTGTGGCGCGTCGGGCTCGAGGGAGGGCAGGCGGGAGTGAGCGCCGCTGCTGCTGCCTCTGCGGTCGCCGGGCCTATCGACGAGGAGGTCGGCGAGTGTGCTTCTTGAGGGTGTGATACCTATGCAATGTCAAACGGAATGAGCACTGCGTCAAAAGCAGAATGAAGTGCGACGGCTCACCGAGACTCGCGAAGATGTGCTTCAAATCCTGCTCGTTCACGATCCCGTCACCATCGTGGTCAATGAGCGAGAACGCTTCGCGAAACTGTTGGATTTGCGGTGGGGAGAAGAGGGAGAAGACCCCGGAGGGTTCGCGCCGTTGGCGAGATCTTTGGGATTTGGAGAGCTTGGTGGGTGTGGAGGTTGGTGTGATGTCTGGCGAGAGGAGGTCGGAGTAGCGAGCCATGGTGGTATGATCGTGAAGGGTGTTGATATTCCAAATAAATGCAGAAGTAGAAAAAGCAGTATGTTCTGGACAACCTCGCGTTAGAGGAAAGAAGAGCAAGAAGAGAGCATTCTTGATCGGTTCTGAACGCGGTCACGAGCACCTCACGTGGCCAAGATCTTTAGGCGCAGTAAAGCAGGCACCGGTCGAGCAGTGCCTCGTACTCGACGCCCATCCCATCCACCGAATCCTATACAGCACAGCTGAGAAACAAGCGATACTCTATAAGTATCTCTCTGTGTCTGCTCCTCCCATCATCCCATCATCTTATTTCTCTTCCTCCATTTGCTTTCTCGTCTCGGAACCGCGTCTTGATACCCACGACCAAGTGAGGACCCGGAATCGGACTCGGACCCGCCGGAGATGAGCCTGGACCAGAACCTGTTCACGCTCAACGTCACACCCCTCGCTGAAGACCCAACCGTAGTCGACTTGATCGATCCGAATGGCAACGCGCATTACAGGAAGCAGAGGGTACCGGGGACGGTGTATAAGATTGAGGTCTACGGTGCGTTCCGATTCGATGGTAGAGCGCGGAGAACTGTGTCGCTGACTGGATTGTGTAGATCCACATTCTGAGGGATTGCTCGCATCGGTGACAGCGCCGAGCGCGACAAGCAAGCATAAGACGATTGAGCTGCACCATCCTTCGCAGATCGTCGAACTGAAGTATACCGGGACGTTGTCGTTCAAGTGGAGGTTCGCATGGGAGACGTGAGTACAGTCCTCAACTTTGGCCCATGATGAGGACTCATGGACGTGTATAGTCATGAATTCGAATGGAGGCGCGAGGAATGCTTTATCTTGCGGAAACCGGATCCGGCTGTGCTGGTTGCAGTCACGAAAGAGCCTCCAGGACGATTGAAGACCACTGCTATCCAGATACTGGACTACAACCTGAATCGGTGCGTCACGAAGGTCATAGCGTTGAATACTCGAACCTGACGTATAGTCATCCTTGTCTAGTTTCGATATCGACGACCGGAAAGGCCTCGAGATCGTAATGCTCACAGCGCTCCTTACATTCCACGATACCAACGACGCCTACCACACCCCTACACCGACTCCCGCAGGATCAGTCACTCCAGTCCCAGCAGCCAAGACACCGCCCATGCCAGATCCTCTCGCCACGACGCATGACCTCGCCAACGCACTGCCAAGCACCGCAGCAGCTGGTCCACCACCGATTATCCCACCAAAGCCCGCGCCTAAGATGGGGATAGAGCGCATCGCGGAAATGCACATGATGCGAACGCTGCAAGGGGAAGGCGAGGCGAACGAGGTGGAGGTGGGCGTGGAGGGCACGATCAACGACTATGCGCAGTATGCTGAGCAGTTGCTGAAGGTACGCTGCCGTGGTCTCTCACAGCGGGGTACATTGCCTTGACTTACGATGTGTATTATGGGTATGTGGCTGTACAGGACGATGCGATGCTGTTCATCACGCTCAGGTCGCTGTCCGCGCAGCAAGTCCCGAAAGTCCTCGCGGTGGTCGAGCAGACGAAACGACTGCGGCACAAGTCCGGCGTGGCGGAGACGGACCCGCTCTTCCAGTACGTCGTGTACGATACCCCGAAACCCAAGGGCCCGAAACGCATCAACCTGGACGACGCGCCAGCGAAGAAGGCGGGGTATTCCCCGCCGACGAGCTTGAGTGTGCATTTGAGCAAGATCGATATGCCGGAGTTGCAGCCGAGGGTGGATCCGAGTGCTGCCACGGGGACGGTGAAGGCTAAGCCTGCGAAAGCGGCTGATCCGACACCGTATATGCCTGCGCCGATGCCCCCGATGCCGTCCAGTTATCCGAGCTATGAGAATGTTGGGAGTAGCAGTAGCGGGAAGGACAAGAAGGACAAGGACAAGAGGACGAGTACGTTCGGTTTGCTGGGCTTAGGCAAATCGGACAAGAAGAACGACTCTAAGCACAAGAAAGGTACGTCCTTGCGTGCCATACCGGGCTAGCTATAATACCAGATGATTCATTACAGCGTACCGATAACAGATTCCAGCCGTCCAAGCGTAGCCGCCCCAGCACCCAACAAGCTATCCAAGCCCCCCTCATCCGGACCATCACTCATGCCTGCTCCATCCCACTCACCACATCCTCCGTCACGACCACATTCCCCATATACCGCACCTCCCTTAACGAGCCCTTACGCCTCTCATGCACCGTCGTCACCCTGGAATACAGCTCCTCCATCAGGGCCAGATTTCCCTGGGTCGTACGCTCCGCCACCTCAGCATCCGTATATGAACCCAGAGCCTGGTGGGTTCTTCGCGGGAGGGTTTGGTGGGCCATCGCCGCCATTGGCCCCGCCGCCGCCCCAGCATCCATCGCATGGAGGGTATGGTGGTGGTGGAGGTGGGTACAATCCTGGTTATATCTAATGAATTTTGACCTGGAACTCGGACCTGGACATTTACTTTCGTTGCTTGTATGTTTTGTACAAGAGTCACGTAGAATAACTGTCACACTTTGCTATTCATGTACATTTTGGGATCATCGGGCCTGCCTTACTTCTTGATACCACGCCCTTGCCCTCTTCCAAGGACTCTTCCGCCTCCGCCATTGCCCCTACCGACACCTTGTCTGGGTCCTCTTTCTTCTGTTGCTTCTCCTTGTCTTCCAACCATCTCTTTCAGCGAACGCACAAGGTCACCAGCATGCGGACGGCTTTCTGGAGACGTGTTCAAACAACACGAAACGAGACCCCACAGCGCGAAAGACATGTTTGGAGGTTTGTCGGGCTTGCTTCCTCCGAGGACGTGTGCGGGTACTTCGTCGTCGTCCACGTTGATGAATGGGGGCTCACCCGTGTACGCCTAGAGAGGCTGTCAATACACCGTAGGTCATGAGATGGCTCTCTCACCTCAATGCACGTACACCCAAAAGCATACACATCACTTGCAAAAGTAGGCCTGGGTGACGTGTGCTCGAGCAGTTCAGGTGCACACCATCGGGACGCATTACCATCTCTGAATAGGTACGGTACGTAGTTATCCTTGGA
Source organism: Steccherinum ochraceum (assembly GCA_004332605.1). Taxonomy (NCBI): domain Eukaryota; kingdom Fungi; phylum Basidiomycota; class Agaricomycetes; order Polyporales; family Steccherinaceae; genus Steccherinum; species Steccherinum ochraceum. Next base: position 10,476 of record RWJN01000377.1, read on the forward strand.
CGAGGCGAAGCTTGCGGATCCAAACTCCATGAGTCGGATGTTCTTGTCTTCACCTACGGCTATGTTGAGCTGGAGAATCGAGTTGTCAGTACGAGAGCAGTATAGAAGTGATCGAAGGGCTGACGTACACCGCGGAGGGATCCGAGAACAACGTCGTGGTTATGCAAATACTTGACGGCTTCTGCGATTTGAAGCAACTGGCGGAAAAGGTCAATTCAGACCTTGGACTTCGCTCGTCAGGAAGTGCGTACCATGTGATTCAAAAAAGCAGGAAACTGTTTCCTGTCGAGTCTACGTGTGCGCTGCGTGGTTCGTATGTACTTCATCATCTTGCCATTGGTCAGGTATGGTGAAACCAGGCAGGGGCCGTCATGCACGTCAATGGCGACTCCTATAAAGGGCAGAATGTACTTGTGAGAAAACGAGCCCCCGATCGTAGATTCGTGGAGAAAGCGCTGTGCGAATGACGAATGAAAGACTGTTCTTAACTAGCATTGGGAAACATCCGCTTACCGCTTTCAACTGATCCTCGCTCAAGGACTCATGCGTGGGTCGCAGATATTTCACAGTGACACCTTGCCCATCATCCAGCTTCCCATAGAAGAAATCTGCCAACGGGCCTCTGAACATGGCCTCCTTCTCCATCGTCCTAACGCGACTACACAGCAGGTTCTTCGGAACACCATCGGGCAACCAATTGGACACTTGTGGAGACACGATGCGTTCCAAAACGGAAACAGCTTGTTCTGCAGTCCGTCGGTAGGTGGGTTTGGTCGCCCAGCAAGACATGATCAGAGACCACATTGCATCGGAAATGGAGTCTGGACGGGGTGGGCGTTCTTCCTTTAGGGTCTTTTGATAGACTTGGGCTTCGCCGAGGTCGGCGAACGGTTGAGATCCAGTGCAGAGCTAAACATGGTGAGGATTGAGCTAGAGAACTGCCTTGGAAGATGGAGTATACTATACCTCCATGCAAGTACATGCGAAAGCGTACATGTCAGTAGCTGATGTAGGACGTGCCTCAGCAAGCCCAAATTCTTCGGGGTCGAACAGCTCAGGAGCGCGGAAGTGGAACGCGCCTCCACCATGAACTGAAGCGTATTGGCCAGCGGTGGCTTCTGAGATGAGGGACAGGCCAAAATCGGTAAGCCGAACGTTGCCTTGTTCGTCGATAAGAATGTTGCCCTGTAATTCATACCAATCAGCTCAGGAAGTAGGTGCCATGCAAAACTCTGTATACTAACACCGTGGAGATCACCATGGACAATGCCTTGCTCGTGTAGATAGGATAGGCCAAGTGCTATTTGAAGTAGCTGTAAAGAATGATAATGAGCGAAGTAGCATGCAGCCTACATTTGCAGAAACGTGCCCAATTTTCCACCATAGCTGCCATTGCAGATTCTGTCACTTCTCCCCTCTCTTTCACCGTATCCATATAAAAGCGAATGTTGCCATTGTCCATCCATGGTAAGACCATACAAGGAATATCAAACACAGATTCAGAGATTCCGTAGAAAGGTAGAATGTGTGCATGCTCCGCGACCCTCCAGAGAAGAGATTCGCGGTAGAATTGCTTGAATTTGATGTCAGTATTGTCTGTTCCACGTGTAGGCGTTCGTATCCACCTACCTGCTTGATCTTGTCTCGATAGGACTTTGGCGCAGTCTTGAACACCCGGAACCTCTTCAGTGCCACATGCATATCTTGGTACCTCCCATCAAACACGTCCGCAAACCCGCCCATCCCACGAGCCTCATGATCTGTGCACTCCACGCCTTGGAGGATCAGCGCATGCGGTAAAGTGTCGTGCTGGAACGCTAGTTTGATGCACGCTCTTAGAAGCTTCCTACGTGTAGTATGCGGTTTCGTGTCGTCGGTCACCAACTTCAAAGCCAGTCAGCGTTTCCGTTGGAGCTGCTGAAGTCGTGAACGTACCTCCCACACAGCATCTGCCAGGATTTGGGGGTCCTCTATGGGCGGATCCAAGACTACTGCTCCTGAAGACATGGATTCCGATGATAGTAGGCCGTCCGCCCAATGGATGATTTGAGAATCACCGGTCCCTCCTAATCCACTTGGTAACGGAGTATCGTTATGGGATGTCGACGAGGTAATTGGTGGAGCCAAGTCACAACTGGTCATGGGCACTGGTAGAGCGGTGAGCAACGAGAACACGCGAGCTAGATACGAATGTGCTTACTGATGGCTAGTAAGAGGTGCTGAAGCGCAACAACGATGATGATGGTATGGAGGAAGACCTTTCGTGAGTGAGTGGTGGAAGCGTGGAATCACTAACGCCAAATCAGCTCCAAGGCTGTTGACCTATGACGCGCAGTAGACACGAAAGGTCGCGCCGATTACTGTAAAGATGCCGAAGGAGTGGGGGATTTCGACGTCCAGTACATGCCAGCCACACTCCAGACCCTCGCCTTCACTAAACAAAGCAAATGAGATTCCGAACAGCAAACCCGTGTGGAGATGTACTGACCTGTCGTACCAGCTTGCCACGCCCGCCTTCATCAGAGACTCACACCAGGCGAGCACTCAAACTACATTGAAGTGGCAAAAAGAGTATAACTTACTGTCTAAGGATATCCAACGTGTACATTCCAAGTCTGTCGTAATCATACAACATAGCAAATCCATCCAGTCCTCCACAGCCCATATAATTACGTGCCCTCATACGGCGGAGGTGCGCCAGGTCCTACCAGGACCACGTCGTCTACAATCTCATCGTGTTCTGTTCGCTTGTACGTTCGTATCCTCTCGCCGTAGTCGGAGATGTCGTATACTCGGAATCGTCGATCGAAAGTCACCTTGCCGTAGCCAGAGTAGGATCTGCAGGAAGATGCGTGAGCAAGGTTCGCACTCGGAGACCGAGGATTAAGAGAAGTACCCTCCGCCGCCGAAGCAACTCCAGATCCCTTGCAGGCGTTTGCATTTCTCGGTGACTGGATTAAGCAGCGTCAGCAAGGAAGATGAAGGAGGCCAGAATCAGACGTACTGTGGCAATGTCCATTCGAGATGACTTTGACTTCGCGCGCGTTACCACCTCCTGTATGGTCTGTCTCCATCGCCTTCAACAGGCCCTTGTTGAAAAATCCATCTTGTTTCTTCGCGCTACCCCGGCCTTCCCATTGTTCGCCGTAGTCAAGTGGCTTGCCTGTCAGCGGATTGACATCTGCGGCCGAGTATGCCTCTTCCCTGTACACCATGCATGAGCCAGTCAGGACCCTGAACATCGGAGGATCGAAGAAACTTAGCGTACAAAGGAATGTGGAAGAACATCATGGCATTAGGCTTGGCCAGTCGACGACTGTTGGGTGTAATCTGATCCGTGGCCTGTCGCTTCCAGATACCACCAAGATCCTTCGTCCCATCGGGAGTGAAGGGTCGTTCGATGGGCGAAATACGCGCTGCAAATATGTGAGTTTGAGCGCTATGGTTGAATTAGCTGAGAGACGTACCTGACTCTTCCAAGAACCAGTCGATCTGATCTTGGTGGATCCAGTCGTAGTCAGGTCCGTGCCCAATACCGGCAAATTCGAACCAAGTTTTGGCGTACGCGCCGGAGTCGAGGAAGTACAAGGTGAGGAGATGTGTCTTCGACCTGTATCGGTAGTCAGAGACAGCGTGACTGGTATGCCGTTGTGGATACTCACGGATCTGCGCTCCACACTTTCAGCACGTAGTTGCCAACGCCGTGAATATCCTTTGGACCAGGTTCCACGAGGGAGTATGGTAGGGACTGCATGTACCGAACTTGCCGTTCCCGACTTTCACCGTCCTCATCGTCATGGTTCCCGAATATAGCTGCCCACGGAATGCCTCGGTCGGTGACGCTCTGGGCAAACTTCGCGAGTACTGACTTGACGTCCCAGGATGTACCCTGTCCGTTCAACTGGTCGCCCGTGAAAACGACCAAGTCAGGTTGCTCGACGTCGAGCATGTGGGAGATAAGCGAGTTGGTGATGTTGTCGGAGCCGACGCAGGGCGACAGAGGCGTGTCTCTGCATACTCCGGCGGATACAGAGTAGTGAAGATCGGCGACTTGGAGGATCTTGTACTTGCCCTCGTGGTTGAAGTGGAGCGGGGGCGCTCGTGGCGCGGCTACAGCAACACCAGTGAGATGTAGTTCTGCCATGAGACAGGCGAAAACGCACGTTTGACTCCTTTCCGTATGTTCAGCCACACCGCTTCCATCTTCGTCGCCTCCACGCGAGGAGCTACCGGCTGTTCTAGTCGTTCAAAACCGTACCACGGCTTGGCGTCACCGTACGACACGTCGATCTCGGTGATCAATTGGCTTCTGTCGGCGTTCGACATCTCTTGCAGCGTTTTGCCGGTCTTGTACCAGAGGAACAGCTTGGGCCCACGAGGGCTGACTGGCTTGGACGTCTTGACCCATGGTGACGTTTCCGAGGAGGAGGCAGAATCGCTTGGTGTTTTGCCGTCTTCGAGAAGGCGGATTTCATTGACGAGGGGAATGTCTAGACGACGGGTCCGGCGATAGTAGACGTTCTATGCATATGTTAGGGCCTCGGATTGGCGAAGAGAGGTTGATTCGGACGCACCAAGAACGAGAGTCCCTGCGCATTCAAATTCCTGTTCACCAGGACCCACTTTCCCCTGATCGCATCCTCCTCTTTCGTTGTCTTGGGCGCACAAAAATCGGCGGTGACGAAGGGCGCGAACCAAGGGTCGATCCAGCAATTGGTGACCTCGATTTCTGAGACTGTACATTGGTCAGTTTCCATCTCTGTAAGAAGTTGCAGTACACTCACAGCCAGTGTCATGGGGCATAAGAGGATCCCAGACGTCGAGAGGAAGGCTTGCAGCATCGAATTGGTCATTCGGGTTCGCGGGCGCCGACACGTTCCACCAGTCTACTCCCGAGTCAACATGTCCCAAGCCGGGTTCAGCTACATCTCCTGACGGCGGTGGGGTGTTGGTTGTCGCTCCGAGGTCGACGCTGTCCACAGGCCGGTCCGAAATGATGTCCCAAGCTTGCCATCCAAGTCGCTGCTTGGCTCCTGGTCCGTGGGACGGTTGGTAGAGAACGAAGATGAAAGTAAGGATACACGAAAAGCCGATGATGGCGGCTGTCGGGACGAAGATAGCTCGGAGGAATCGACCCAGTCGATAGAGGTTGAAGGACGGCGCCATGATGGCGGGAGGCAGGAAGTGACGTCTGTGAGGAATGTGCTCATTACAATGTTTGCTTATTGGGGTAACAACTTTTACTGATCTAGTTAACAAGTACGAATTATTCGCATAGATTCAAACTTGCCGACAGCAAGCGCTTTTGAAATGGTACTATTACATGAAATTAGCGCATGACTGCTCTTCCTCGTCACCGTCATGCAGGCCACTCTTCGTCGTCTTTATTCTTCGCTACCTGACGCGGCGGCCGTCGCACGAACAACGTCGGCACCACGAGCAGTGCGCCTCCGTCGACAGCAAAGAAACAAGGAGCCGACAGCACCAGGCGCGTCCGACGCCACGCCAGAAGGCCTCACTCCTTCTGAGTATGCGCATTACCACCGCCGTCTCGCGACGGCAGAGCTTATGAGAGCCGACGGGCAGAATCCAACGGAAGGAGAGTGGTTGGAGAAGTTGAATGAGAAGAGGTCGAGGATACGTGGGTTGAAGAAGGTCACAGCAGAGGGTGGAAAGCGCGAGGATCAAGTCGTTGCACAGAAGATTTTTCTCCCGAATATCGTCTTCCGACTGGTGCGCAACCATACGCCACCTGGGCAACCATACAATCCATACGAAGCCACGTTCCGGATTGCCCAGTCCGTCACCAAAACCGACGTCCGGTCGTACCTCTCCGCCGTATACGGCGTCAAGACTACCTACATCCGTACGGACAACTACCTTCCCCCAACCTTGCGCGGCGGTCGCGTAACTCGCAAGGCTTACAAGCGGGCTGTCGTTGGTCTTGTGGACCCCTTCTATTACCCTCAAGCACTGGAGGACATGGAGACGAAAGAGCGGGAGCAGAGGGAGAACTGGATGGAGGAAAACTTCGGTATCGAGGAGCAGAACGCTTTGAGAAAACGGCTGTTGCTGAAGATGACGAGGAAGGGCAGCGGTGGATGGAGGTGGCGGACGGAAGTCACTGCGCAGAGAGGAAACATCCTTCAGCGTATTGCAGACCAGAGGGCGGCACGCGAGACCATAATCCAAGAGACGAAGGCTCGTATACAACAAGCCAGGGCAAACGGCGAGACTGTCGTCTAATGCGCCCCTACTCGTACCCTACTACACTGCTTCAATCTAATACCTGCTTTGTTCATCGAAATTGGAGAAGATACTTGCAAGTCAGTACACGTAATTGGGTCGAACGAACCGTGTCTCATCTTTGAACACGAATGACCTCCTCCATGAATGGTGTGTTGGAAGGCGTTCAGACTCCAGAGAGCTTCGCTCAGTGCCTCGCGCTCGGCTGCTGGCAGAGCAGTACAATATTGGACGTCGGACATCCAAACGTCGACTGAGAACGATCATAAATTGGCAAGTGCGATACAACAGTACGCAAAGCGAGCGGAAACAGCAACAATTGATATAGCGACATGAAAGACATAAATTAGCGAAGACCGTGACGTGAGATGCGGCGGTTTTAGGGTATGCGTGGTATTGCATATTATGCTTGCCGTTTGGGCGAGACCGAAGGTCCTACGTATGCTGTTTACGCTTTTTGCGCGGAGGCATGTTCTCTTCGGCGGCCGGATGACATTGTGTAAAAGGCTCTTCAAGCAAGGGAGTCGCTGCCTTAGACTGGGATGCCTTTCCGTGACTTTTCTTGTAGTCAGCTCGAAGGCGGCGGTATAGATCCCAGTTGAACCCAATATATCGCAGACCGAATCGAACCAGTCTTCTCTCACCGGACCGATGCTGGAGTACGATCTCATCGAGAACACCTTCCCTTTTCTTTGATGGTATGTTCAATAGCGCAATCATACAATCTTGGCATGCGCTTCGTAATACCTGAATTTCTTGTTCAGCGAACGTGCGAAATCAAACGATGGTAGACGTACCTCCTCGGAAACATCGCACTTGGCATCCATAACGATCTCCGTGCACATGTAGGTCCCGCCGTAATTCACGTTAGGTGGCTGTGTGACATAGAAAACGTCCACTGGTCTGCCTGCCTGAAAGTGATTCAGCCTCTTATTCCGTACCCACCTCTGGCTCTCTGTCTTCGCGCCATTGTACACATATTCCGTCGTCACGTAACACGCGCTGTATGGATCCTGCGAGTTAGCACTCAAGCCCCGACCACAGAAGAGCAATCTCTCGCTGTTGCTGATGAAAAGTAAACACAAAGCAACGGTTCATGATGAGGATCTTCGAGGTGCAGTGGAATAGTCATCATACACACCATGCAGAGAATCCCTGTTAGCCAGCTCATTAGTGAGCACTAGTTTGAATAAGAGTGTTTGCCTTACCCCTCGATGCGATGAAGTAGGATCTTTTGACCCTGATTGCAAGAAGCACGGTTTCAATTCAGCCCAATTCGGCAGTGCAAGCTGAGAACCCGTGAGTTCGTCCAGATTCCGAGCTCTTTTCATGGGCCGCGATGGTACCTCGAGGTTATCTAGCTTCTCTACGCTGTCATCACTGAGAGCATCAGCCTATTCTCAACGTGTCAGTTGACATCTGAGAAAGAGAGGCAGACTCCAGAGTATAGAAGTACCTCGTCGTCATCTGTAAGGACTTCAACACCACCTTCGTCGCCCCGTAGATCCGGCTGCTCTGCCAGTCGACGCTTGAGTTCTGCAATCTCAGCATCCTACAACGCGATCTGGTGAGACATCGTAAACCACAACAAGCACTGCGCAAACCCTCGCGCTCATCTTCTCTGACATTTTTACTTTGATGGCCTTCAACCTCTGTTTGCGCTCTTTGGCTTTGATCGCATGCTGGTATACACGTATAGTCGGTACTGTCAGCAAGTATGGTGCCGAAAACACGACTTACAGGACAAGTGTCTTCTTGACATTGCAGGTCGGGGATAGCATCTTCCTCGACGTCTTCCTTTATGTTCTTCTGAACTGCCCGAAATACTTTAAGCAGCGTGTTCTGCTACCGGAAGATGCATCATATATACCCAATAGCTGTTCATTCTCCTGGACAAGAGAAGGACATCAGACCATGACACGTAGGCATGAAGATCCCGAGACGCGGAGTAACACTGAGGTGTTAAAGCTCGAAGATGTACCCGGAAAATGAACGTGACGCACCTCTTGCAGTGATGACAACAGTTTCCTCGTATCTTTCAGCTTCTCGCTCAGAACCCGAACAAGGTCCCAGATTTCCGCAGGTTCGAGATCCGCATCTTTCGCCAGGCTTGACGACATGTTCCGGAGGCGACGATGTTCACTGCTAGAGCCTGCAGATGGAAATCGAGAGGTTTTCAGTCATGCAAAAAGAATGACGAGTAGATGGTGGATGCTGAATTCGAAGCAGTTAATCATCCACTGGCCAAATGGTCTCGACGCGTTTCCGGATTGTCGGACCGGGGCTTCCGCCAAACAAAAACTCCACTATGCGAGTCATCGCTAACGTCGTCGGCGACCCCCATCCATTCGTTCCAAAGTCACTGTCCAGTCACTACTCAGCTCAAACCCGTTACTCAAGTCGAACTCTGTGATCAACGTTTGCAATCATGTCGGGAGCTGCTGCCGCCGCCACGGGCTCAAGATTTCAAGCTTTCATGAATCACCCCGCAGGCAAGTATAATCATCCATTTCCAAGGTGCCACGAAACATGACTGACCAGCAATCTTCCTCCTCCTCGTACAATGGCATCTTTCTCTACGCGTTGAACACGTCAATGCGATGGCGCATTGCAGGGCCTAAGACAGTATTCTTCTGGGCTCCTATGATGAAGTGGTGTCTGGTCGCAGCTGGATTGAAGGATCTTTCCCGGCCAGCAGAGAAGTTAAGCGTGTCCCAGAACGTTGGTACGTCCATCCTCATCACATTTAGCGGAAGCCTGTACTCAACACGAGGAAATTGCACCATACGTAGCTCTTGCTGCCACTGGCTTCGTGTTTGTGCGGTACTGCATGGTCATTACCCCGGTCAACTACAGTCTGGCCGCGGTAAGTAACTATCCGCTCTCATTTCATCCTTTCATTGACCCAAGTACTCTCAGGTCAACTTCTTTGTTGGCACTTCTGGTCTTGGACAGCTAGCGAGGATCTACCAGTGCGTGGCCAGAACTGCTTCCCTCGTGGCCATTCTGACTTGCAACCCATCCTCCAGCTATAACACAACAAAAACGGATCCTATCGCGAAGATGTTTGGCCCCAAGTCCGATACAGTGTCGTCATGATGGCTGTGTTTACCGTAGATGGTGCTCACGCCCCACCACACCCAAAAGCCTACACGGCGCACGCGAGCGTTGATGGTATGCTCCTCCCGTTACTTTCAAATACTGCAAGCGACGTCGTAACGCCATATAGCCATCATCTTCCTAGAAGCTGGGGTGCGAGATGTATGCTGAGCGTGCAGATCTTCGAGATGCCGAGGGCAGGGCGCTTGCCATTGCGAATGCCGAATACACATTCATTCAGTATCCTGAGCTCACATACACTATCTGCCAGCTGGTAATCCCCTTCTCGTTTCCGATATTGCGGACTTGAGGCCTGAGGACGGAATCTGTGTACGAATGCTGCGTCTGCCAGCACGTTGGCGGACGGTGGTTCATAGGTTCAGTCGTGATGCAGTATGCGATGTGGCGCTTTATAGAGGTCGAAGAAAGTCTCTTTGGTCTGCCTACGATGGCCGTCGCTCAAACTGCTCATCAACACTTCATGAACGCAGTCAGAGATGCTGATATTGAAGCAATCTTACAGTCTTCACCTTCGCGGTACTGGTCACGTATTGGTGTGCAGAGTATGCTTTCCCAGAAAGTAGGAACGCCACTAAGGTCGACCTGAATACAACGACTCTTGTTGTTTCATTTCTCGCGCACATGTACAAAATGCCCGCTTACAGTAGTGGTGTACTCGTAGTGTCAAGAAGTGTTCGAACAGCACCGCAGGCGCTACTTATGACAGGTGTTCGAACACTTACCGCAGGGACGAGTGCATCACAAGTACCCACGAGTGCTCTGAAGAACATGCAAAACATAGGTAACATAATGAGAGGTGGTCGACGATAGATGATGAATTCAAAAACATTTGAGTCTTCACGGAAAGATACCGGCCTGGACACCCATGCGTCAGCCGTACGAGGCCATCCGAGTTATTCAGAGAACAGATATCAAAGGGGTACCGATACGGCGGTAGTAGTATCAGATGTATTTCGTAGAGCTTCCCGCCGCAGTCACATGTGTGATAGACCGGAAGAAACCTTTCTCCTCCCTCAATCCACAGCTATTGGCTATGCGATATCGAATGCATATCATGACCACGCATACAGTCATGACAGTACTAGGAGGTACAAAGACTGAAAATCTGTTTTTAGATGACTCGGAGCAATAGAGAGAATTGCCTGGCGGTGAGATTACTACAGCTAGAGAATCAAAAGCCGTCGAAAGCCACTGCACCGTGAGCTCAGTGGTTATCGGAAGCGACAGCGTTGATCGCGTTTGCATCGAAATGGCGTTCTGGTCGGATTTCATCCGGGTCAGCGCAAGATGGTAGAAGAATGACGAGTTCAAAATGATCAAATCCGGTGGCCGGTTTATCCAGGTTTGGTCGTGGAGGTATGCCGGCGCACATGTGGAGAAAGATGCCGGCTGAGAGCCCAGTGTGACTTTCGAGATAACCAATGAGGAACGTGCATATCAGACGTTCTCGTTAGGAAGCTTGAGAACGCTTCACAATTTGCTAGCACCGTATCATTAGAGGAGATCACAAAATTTCAAGGTGCTTACGGCCTCCGTAAGCCTCCGTAGGAGTGTGGTAGCCTTCACGTTTCCCAGTTGTCCTTGCTTTACGGAACGATTGCTTTCCGTATCGAGGTCCGCCACAGAGACTGTCCTGGCTCGGAAAAGCTTCAGTACCGGCAGCGTGGGGCTAGGGCTACACTGTAAACTCCAAGGAGAATATTTGTCAGATGCATACGATCGTCGAAGAAAACAGTATTATTCCTGCCTGAAATTTGTTGTGACCCAGAGTAGTCATCATGCATCAGCCTGAACGGGACCGTCTGCTTGCCAGAGATTCCGAGTCAGAGGTGCGCCCGCGTACGGGAGACATTGCCGGACGATCTTGGTGAGTGGGCGTCCGATCAGTGATCACTTTCAACAGCACCGTCGATCTCGGGTTGCACCTGCGCATCATTGTGGGCAAGTTACTGGAGGTTACTGGAAAGCATCGCGAGCAGAGAGTTGGATGACGTCGTGTATAGCAGCTGTGTGTCCCGCGGCGCTGTGCTAGAGATCAGCATGAACTCGTAAAAACGGTAGGAGAAAAAGTTACATCATCTGTCCGATAGCTCTTGTTCCCTCTTCTGTCCAATCGACGAAGGAAAATAGCGTCGAGGCTTTCTGCCTAGACGAACTTGAGGGCATATCCGAGTCGAGAGCAACCTTGCCTGAAGGCAAGGTATAATCTCATTAGACTCAATCAGGCGCTTGTATATCCTGCTACGACGCGGTGTCTCTCGGAGCGCCGAAGTCAAGCCATGTATTACTTACGCGGCCATTGGTTCAGCACTGGATTCGAGCCGCGGCTTCGAGCTTCTACGCCCTTGAGGCTTTCCTTCTCCACGTAGATCGTCGACTGCAAGACAGCGATAAGTCGACGAGATAAGGACTGCAATCTGCTGAACTCACGGACAACGATATGTCGAAAAGGAAACCGTAGACATGTTCCACTTCCGGTCGCGAGTAGCCCGACTGCTGTAGAAATCAGAAGATATGATTTTGATTGCAACATCGACCACAATTCGTGGGCAAACCTAGGCAAACACATTCAGAAGGTCAGAAAAGGTCAAGAAAATATGAAACGTTGACTCGCGGCGTCGACTAGTACTGCTGAAGCGCTGAAGTACGATGGTGCCGGTGAATACCAAAAGTCACATATGCGAACAGATGCAAGCTCACCTGTCGCCCACCAATTCATCAAGGAAGATTTACTCGACATCAAATCACCCGTGTATGTCTTCTTCTGTCTTCATGTGTTGCAGAAGATCAGGCGGATGGGCCAGTATTTGCAACGCATTTCCTAGTGGAAGACCTGATGACTGGCCCGGGTGAGGTGGCACCGCAGGATCAAAATCTGATCACCGAAATGAGCACCTAAACAGCGAGGATGACGCGGTACCAGTAAGTGTAGTGTAAGGTGCATCATGTGGAAACCCGACTAGTGACTCTTTGAAAACGTTCTACAGCTTACATGGGGCCGTACGCCCTGTGCGATTATATACAATATCCGCCGTCCCGATCCCGAGGCAATCTTCAGCCAATCGTACGCAGGTATATAAGAAGGTGGAAACCGACATCTGCTAGTGGCATCGTTCGATCATGGAAATTGCTCGACGCAGCAGCAATTTTCCGATATGGGCGGCGTTGAGCGTTGAGGGGGGTTGAGGAGAAGTGAGAGAGAGAAGAGATGGAAAGGTGTACGAAGAGGCTCAGGGATGGTGGAAGCTCATGGATGTTTGCATCATTACTGAAAGGTTGAGAGGTCAGATGCTGTCGTGAGCACAAGCCCCACAGGCGTTCGGTAGAGTACAAAGCGATAGCGAGCCACGTGGAGCCACTCCGACCCACGTGCTTTTCAAATTCGTCACAGTAGGCTTACAGCGGTTGGCATAACGGGAGAGTGCAGAGTCAGGTCTTTCCTGCTCTTGCCAACGCCTGTAACCATCCCAGAACCTCTCGATGACCTCTCCCACCGACCGCATAATTGATCGGTCCTTGCCAAGTGAAATAACATCAAGTTATGGTACTATTGCAGAACACGAGAGCACGGTCTTCGACCGCTGTACGCGGACCACCTGGGTGCAAACAACGAGAGAAATTTTATGGGTGATGCACTAAGCTATCTGAATGTGGCGCACAATTCCAGAAAACAGCTGATGTCAGAAAAGGCTGACTACAGGGAATTTACGAAGACACATGCAGATAAAAGGGCGTGCCTTGCTAGGAGCGGATTTCTGACTATTGGGATCTTTTCCTCGCCAACGCTCGTCCAAAATGTCTCTCGGCTTCTCCACTCCAAAGTTGCCCATACTCCACCTTCCAGACACTCTAGCCGACTGGCCTTGGCCACGATCCATCAACCCACACTACCAGGAAGTGAAGGAGGAATCTACCGCTTGGTTCCACGCCTTCGAAGCCCTCTCACCGCAGTCCCAAAAAGCCTTCGACAAATGCAACTTCGGTAAGTGCATCGGACCCAGTGGTAGCTTTCGCTTACAAACACTTCTCTTCTGGTGGTGCAGCTCTCTTGGCTTCTCTTGCGTATCCCTGGGTCTCTAAAGGTACCGTCTGAGCCTATGACGGATGTAGGGTGCGTTGCTGACATCGACGCCGTCTCCTAGAACACCTTCGCACTGGATGCGATCTCATGCACGTCTTCTTCTTGGTCGACGAGTACACCGATGTCGAGCCCGCTCACGTTGTTTTGGAGATGATTAACATCGTCCTCGACGCGATGAAGAACCCTCACAAGCCTCGCCCAGAGGGAGAAGTCATCCTGGGGGAAATTGCGCGTCAGTGAGTATTCTGCTCTGGCCGTTATTGCATGCGCGTGTACTCACGAGTGATCGACAGATTCTGGGAAAGAGGCGTTGAGACCGCTACACCAACTTCTCAAGTCCACATGATCGAAACCATCACCGAATTTTTGGAGTCCATTGTAGACCAGGCCGCAGATCGCGAGAACGACCGGTATCGCAGCGTCGAGGAATATCTGGAGCGCCGTCGAGCCAACGTCGGCACTCGTCCGTCTTGCGTCCCGTTAGAACTCGGCCTGCACCTCACGGACGACGTGTTCTACCATCCGGTCCTCGTGGAGCTGACCGACTACATTGTGGAGATCATCATCATAGACAACGTGAGTTGCCCACCGCGAGTTGTGCACGACGTTGGACTCATATTGTTCTGCTCCTTGGCAGGACATCATGTCGTACAACCGCGAGCAGGCTATGGGCGATGACCGCTACAACCTCATCGCCGTTGCCATGCGTCAATTCCAGCTTGACTTCGACGGCGCAGTGGACTGGGCGGTACAGTACCACAGCGAGCTGCAAGCCAAGTTCCTGGCAGCTCTGCACCGTGTTCCCACCTTCGGCGATGCGAAGATTGACCGTGAGGTGGCGGAGTACGTCCGCGGACTAGGCAACTGGCCACGATGCAACGACTGCTGGAGCTTTGAGGGTGAGAGATACTTCGGAGACAAGGGTCTCGAATACAAGGAGACTCGGCTTGTGCCGCTGCTTCCGAAGGTGGTCAAATCTGAAAATGGCCCGGGTCGTCGGAAGGGAGAAGTCAACATCCTGTCCATGGAGGAGCTGGAATCGCCGCTGCAGTCGCCGGTGTAGTACGCGACGCTATTTGTTTCCCGGGCTTCGCGGTCCACGCACTGTAGATTAGACTGATAGATACCCCTGTAATATGTATGATAGTTGTATTAAGTTTCCAACTCGGGCTGTATATAACACGTAGCATAAACTGTGTCAAGACTAGGATATGACGATAGAAATATGTCTCAAAGAGTTCAAGAAGCGCACCGTGCCTTCTTAGCGGGCCTGCGCTCCTCCCCTTTTCCACCTTTGCTCGGTGGAGGGCGTGTAGGAACCCTGACGATTCCGGAACAGTTTTCGGCCATTTCGATCAGAAGACGTTGGAGAAGTTTGTGATTGAAGCCGACGTGTTTCAGACGGAGACCAGAAATCGGAATACTGCCCGACGAGTAGTCACGTTCGATGCATTCCATGATGTTATCTCGCTCTGGCCCACCCGGAACGCGACATCTCCACGATGGATGCAATGTATCCCTGCACAGAGCCTTTCGAACCTGGAATCACCGTAAGCTAGTACTGCCAATGCGGGGAGAGATCGAATAGTCATAGACATACAGTGTCGCTCAACTGAGAATACGTCAGGGAGACAGGTGCTTCAGTTCCTGAGCACTCATACGTGCCTGCATAGAACATCGTGTCTGGAGTTTCGTAGTAGATAATCTCGCAGGTTTGGCCCCTCGGAGCGCCCAAGGACAATTTTTCCTGCCAACTCTGTGCAGGCGCGGCGTTGGGGTCGTAAGTTGTCGTGGGATTTATGAGCAGGGCATCGTAGGACGTGTTCCCCATGCACCAGACGATGTTTCCGCTACAACTTAACGCGGGATAAGCATCACTACACAAAGAAACGATGATCAGCCGGCAGTGTCTCGCGAGCGTAGAATGCGGTGCCCACCACTCGATGCGCAGGGACTAGAAATAGGCGATAGAAAGTTAATGATAGGCGTCAAATCGAGAAACGAAGACACTTACAGTCCGCATGAGAAGTACCGGGTCTTTGGCTTCCGAAGCATTAGTGGAGAGAACCGCAAGGTGTGCAGGCTTCTTGACAGTGGACATAGACTGCTGATCACGAGTCAGTACATACCCATACCGAGTCAAGATGTGGATGGGTAAAGATATTCACTGTGGGAGCCTTGGACGGCAGTTCTTGCGCCGACACTGTGCGCCGTAAGGGCAGCGTCGAAGACATTGACTTGGCTGCTCTGGAAGGACCGACCCCAGAAGACATGTCACTCAAGGTAGCGGATGTAGGCTTGGAGAGGCCCGTGTGCGTTGGACCGCGTGGATGTGGTGAAACCGATTCCACCACAGTCGTGAAGACAGTCGGCGAACCTGTCAGTCGCGAAGTTGGTTTCGATTTCCTCGGCGCTGAGGACAGGGTACCCTAGCAGAGAAATGCCAATAAGTTCGCTAGATACTTCTCGAAAAAGTAATACTTCAAATGAGGAACTCACACGTATTACTGCTGTCTTCCCGTCGTTCTGCAAAGTGATCATATCATGTTTCTACTTGACGTGTCAGTTTCGCCGGCGTGACGAACATATCGCAGATGTGTCCTTACAATAGTCCGCGAAGATGATCTGGTGTTATCGTGGGGCAGACGCTGCTCAGACTGGAATATAGGCTCAGCAATTTGCTGTTCAGTCTGCTCGAAGGATTCAGCAATTCCTTCAAGATCTCACCGCCAGACAAGACATACCGAGCTCATATTAGACGTGTGCCCCTCAGCCTCAATTTTCACCCGCTTCACTGCCATTTCATCCACTTCGTTTCTCAGATTCTTCACTTCTTCCCGCAGCAGCTTGTTCTCTTCAAGCAACAGCTTGTTCTCCTACGTTTACCGAGTCACAAATCAATCATCAGCATTGCATACGTACACTCGACGAAAAGAACATACTCACAATCTCTACTGCCTTTAACGCGTCCAATTTACTCTCCGTTTCCGCAAGTTCCCTGTCTTTGGCTTGGAGTTCCTCCTTCTTAGCTTGGAGCTCGCGACTGACCAGGTCGACGACTGCCCAGACCGCGACCGGTATCTCGTCCCTGCTTGATGCATTCATTTTGTTGTGAGTGCAACGAGGCGGGAGGCGGGTGGGTACCAGGCTTGAGCTGCTGGCAAACGGAAGAGTACGCGTTTGGTATAGCCATTCGACGCGACACGACGCGTCGGGACTCGGATGACGTTTACGTGTAACCGATGTCGAAGAGCGGATCAAGGTGAGACATGAATCGAAGTTGCATGGATGAGATGATAAGATGCAAGTAGGCTTGCTGAGCAGCGATGTTGGAATGATGATGATGGGGTATGAATATACACATGTTTTGAGGCAAAGGAAAGAAGAGAGAGTCGTCGAGTCCGACAGTCAACTCAATGTTTGGTCGTATTTAGCTATGTGTGTCTAACACAGCTCGGTCCACTCGGATTCGGAGCAGACTGTCGAAATGATTTATCACACAAAGTCGAAGTGCTCAAACATACTTTCAACTTATTTGTCACTGGCAAGGCCACTAAGGAGCTCTTCTCTCACTCGCAGAATACAAAGGTTTGACTGGAACCTTCACAACTACCGGCAACAATCATGCGCACCATCTTCTGTTCAACAAACGCAGGCTACCGTGCAAAAGCGATGCGCGACCTCCGAGTCCGAGGAATGTAGTAGATATACAACAGTGCGAGGGCTTCAAAGACGGGGTATGTACACCTCAATATCGTACAATAAGTCCTGGCGAGGAGATTGGACCAATGCGAGATATCCACTGAAGACTGAGACCTGAACACAACTCCTGAGGTCAAGCAATCACGTTCTCCTCGCCCACATCCACAACGCTTAACCTCTCCCACGGGTCCAATCCAAATACACCCGGAAGACCCTCCCACAACTCCTTCCGTCCTTTCTCGAAGCTTTCTCTCAATTCCACTACACACCTCCTACATGCCACACGGGTCATACACGCGAGGTACGTCCCTGGCGACAACGGGTTGATCCACCCATCTTGCTCACCGGGACGAGACGTAGCTTTGTTGATTGGTTCCGCCCAATCTGCGCGAGCAAGTCTGCAGATTGCTGGTGTGAGGCACGTTGGAGGATCCCGTGGCGTGAAAGCGTATCCGAAGATATGTTGTCGCGTGAAGAGGATGAGTGTCGATCGAGCTTTGAGGACTGTATAAAGGTTTTCCGGAGAAAGAGAGTGAGAATGGGTATTGAGGGTGTCATTTCCGAATGGTGACGTTGTCGTGGGATTGGAGTTGGAGGCATCGGGGACAGCCCGAGGACCGAGGAGGCTGTCCGGTGACAGGCCGCAGCATGCAAAAAGCGCTGCGGGGATGAGAGAGAGCGCGTTCGTCTCTCTGAAGATATTGGCCGCTCGGATAGTGAGCTGTACGTCCTTCGGGAGCGGGAATAGAAGGGGATAGGACGATGTTGGAGGGAGATAGGGATGCTGAAGTGGATCTCTCGGGAAGTGTGTTGCTAGCAATTGGATGACTCTTGCTCTGAGAGGGATGACGTCGTACTTGGTGCTCATACGGAGGAGATTGAGTAGTACGGAGAGATCGTTAGAGACACTGTAGAGGTAGCTATCGCGTGGCACCTCAGTAAGTAGTCGTAGACACCAACGCACTGGAGTACGACGTACCTCCAATCATGTACCACCCTCAAAAAGTCCCTCAACTCTTCCTCTCCGTCCTGCAGTGCGATAAGGGGGCATTCGTCGAAAGATTCGCTATCATCCAGCGGCTGAGGGAGGGTGAAGAGGTCCTTGAAAACCGAGGAATGGAGCGCCAGGATTCCTGAATACGCTCGGAACAGAGTGTCGCTTGCGCGTAAGACAACACTGCCGTCGGGGAACCAAACGTCCGCGCTCTTGATAAGAGTGTTCGGATCCATTGTTCCGCTACCGGATGGGATTGATAGTGTAAGTGAGGACTATAGTGAACGAGAGAGTCGTAAGTCGCTGCAGACGATGCTTGGCAAGATCGCGTGCGCACCTCAAGCTCGTCTTCTCCACCGTTCTTAGGGGCGTCTGAGGCTGAGAACCAAGGGAGCTAAACAAGGCATTCGGTCATGGGCGTCGGGCAAGGTCTGCTTGTGATAATTCCCCGCGTTTGTAGCTGTCAATCGTATCTTTCGTGGTCCATTTCTTGATGAATGAGCGGTGCTGGTGTGGGGAGAATAACGTGATAACCAGTCCCGGCGATTCGATGGCAAGTTTGGAGAACGGCAAAGACGCTTCCAAAATCGTAGCAACAGTTGTAGCAACGAAGACGCGACAAGCAGAGAGGCTCAAGAGAGACCGAAGGCTACGAAAACGCCGGCGGGAGCACGTGATGATGACGCTGAACGAGAAGTGTCGGTTCATTTGAGTTCATTTGCTTTCGAACTTCAAGTCCTCGATTCTTTCAAAGCGTCACCGCCAGACCGACTGCGTAGTTTTGCTACAGATCTACTTCATTGCGAGGCATAATTTCAATATCAGTTCCAAAGAATGTATCTCCATTGCACAATAAACATACTGTAAGTATCATGTTGATACTACACTCCGTATCGTAACTTGTTTGGCTCGAGAGACCAGTAACGACGCAAAGCGAGCCGATTCTTGATAAGAATACCTTCGAAATTGTGAAGTTCGCAGCTTGATCTTTGAACGACGACATGAAGTCTGCGCGCAGACTCGTTTGAATTTCGCGCGTAAAGGCCATCTAGCCGAGAGCAACGCTAATCAAATCATTCTCGTCGACCACCACCATCTCTATTCATGATCTGCTAATTGTCTCAAGCTCACAATGCAGTCTTCTTCTCGTCAACGTCCACGACGTCCTCCGACTCCGCCACCATCGAAACCTCCTATGGCGGCAGCAGCGAGCGGTGCCGCCACCACCAGCTCGACATGTTCCATAATGTACAAACGGCACCCCGACCTCTGGTTCTCTGACGGTTCTGTCATTCTCAAAGCAGAAGATGGCCTGTTCAAAGTACACATGTCCATCCTATCGCGCCATTCGGTGTTCTTTCGGGACATGTTCTCACTCCCCCAGCCTCCCCAAACATCGCCCCTGAGCCTTGGCCAAGACGAGGTGATGGAAGGGTGTCCGATGGTGACTCTGCAAGATTCGGCCGACGACGTCGCAAGTCTGTTGATTGCGTTGTACGACGGAATGTCGCTGGGCGACAACGGAAGAGAGGACTTCAAGGTGGTGGCGGGTATTTTGAGGTTGTCATCGAAATACATGGTGGACTCGCTCCGGACGAAGGCGCTGGCGCACTTGACGGATGCGTGGCCACCGTCGCTGCGAGGATGGGATTTACGGGAGGACAGAGCTCGGCAGTACGAGCAGGACACAGGGAAAGGAAAGGGACAGCTGTTTCCATCGCCGATTGTGAGTAGAAGCCCCCTTGAGACGCGTTGAATGGTGATAGACTCTGAATTGCAGGAAGTGATCAACCTCGCGAGGGAGATCAACGCGCCGAGTTTATTCCCTGCTGCGTTCTACGACCTATCGCGGTACCACTTCACGCAGATATTCGAGCCCCTCGATGACGACCCTCTATACCCGCGCGACGCTCGCCACGGACAGCTTTCGTCAGAGGACATGCAGAAGCTGGCGCTGGGAAAGGAGGCGTCCGCTCGCTTTATCACTTCTCTCATTCAGTCGATGTCCGCACCGTCTCCAAACGCGCATATTGCCATGGCAGCATCGACACCCCATCATCGCCGCACCCAATCGCACAACAAGTCGTCTGGATCGGCATCGTCAGTGTGCACATCTATCTCAGCGTGCAGAAAAGATTTCTCTGAACTTGTTGAGCTGGCGACTCAACACTATCTTTTCGATCGGGAGAAGGGATGCGCGGATCCATTGTACGTTGCAGAGGAGCTTGGACAGCTCAAGAGTGCAGAGTTCGAGAGCGAGTGCAAAGCATGTGCTCGCAGCTTGGAGATGTGGGCTGCTCGCGAGAGAGAGCGAATGTGGAGGTTGATACCAGGATGGTTCAGGTTGGACATTTGACCGGGATGTTTCTTCACGACAGGGCCATGACTTCACGTTTGTAGATTTTATTTTGTGTGTACCATCAATCAGGACTCCATGCTACCATCCATTTCTCGGACCATGTATCCATCTTCGTTTTGTAGCGATGATAGTCGCATTCACCATTTGTCGAATACAATAGATATACTACATGCAGCATACAACGACGTGGTTGTTCGCGAGATAACCATAACGTGAGACGGGAGATTCGAACCCGTCCCTCAGCGATCTAACCAAAGGTGAATACTCGGGAGGATCCAACTGGGCTCGCAAGATCCCACCTCATCCCGTAGCCACGACAGAAAAGCTTGCAAGCTACCCACACCCTCCGCCGCGCTGGCTAAAGCCTCCACGGATGGTTGGAATGCTGGGGCTTGCACGCTCGGAGAGGCTTAGATGGCCGGGGTCTGCAAAGCGATGCAGTAAATGAAGAGATAGAGTACGTGCTCTGAGCTACTTTGCAACGCAATGCTGCGGCTTGCAAAAACAGCTGGCGGCGATGGAGGAGAAAGGCGACGTCACTCTCCACCAATACCAATGCGGCCAGTGAGGATATGGGCCTGCCCTCATTTTTTTGTGGCGTTGGGATCAGCGTGGCAGATGAACGGCTAGACGAGATACCAGACGGTGACTCTTATGGACGAGAGGTTTCGATTGGAGAAGAGAGGGCGAGGGAAGGGTACCGGCGAAGGGTGTACTTCCGCTGGCAACGAGTCTTTCGAATACACCGGGGCATTGTGCTGGTCTCTCTGTCCGGCGTAACGGTGATGCTGTACGGTGTGAGCCTCGATAAGATGTTAGGAAGAGAAAGATATCAACATGCAACTCACTGTGTGATCTAGTGCGTAGTTGGGTAGACCGACCGGCGCTCTTCCCTGCTCGTCGCCGGTCGTCGGGATAGATGCATGACAACTCAGGCCCTGAACACGATGGATAGCCTGAGGTCGCTGCTACGGAATGGGCAAAAGAACAGGGATTTGACAACCCTTTCTCCAAATATCACAGACAGTTGGACAGCGCTACATATGAATTCAGTCGACCCTTCATTGCAAACAAATTCGGGGTGAACACGTACCGATTGCTACTAGCTGAGACTACGACTCCTTAGAAGATCTTCGTGCCACCCAATGGCCACGCATGACTCTGAGGAGTAGCAAAGCTCCATGCTACGTAGGGCGTGAAGATTCATGAGATGGCTGGAGAGCTCAGGTAGATGTGAAAGGACTACGAATTTGTCCAGGAGGGCGCTGGGAGAGAAGCGGCCAGAAATCGAGGAAGTGAGGCAGACTGGCAGCCAACTGGCAGCAGGCGTTGTCGGACCGCTTCACGGACCGGCATAGCCGGCGTTGGTCTTGCGGCTTGGCTGGTGTTGTCTCTTCTTTGCATAAGGCGCCATTGGGTTCTCCGTTTGCGTGTCATCTGCAGATTCTGCGCATTCCTCTATCCCGCTCATCTTCCTCGACGTATTCCGCGATGTGTCTCCTTTGTCCGTGGACCCTCCGACAAGTCTCTGCTTCAACACAACCGACGACGTCAACACGTTTCAGCACGTCTGCCGGAGATTTTGCATGCAGGTGCGCACCCAATGACCCACTCGAATGATGCTGTCCTTATCGGTGACCTTTTCAGCACTTGACCGGTCACCGGTGACCCTGGACCATATAATGGACGCAGCTCCCTGCGTAGCGCGTGAGTCTATCGTTTCTGTGTAACTCGTCGTACAAGACTTCTCATACGAAGAAGCCTACTACAGGAATCTCGTGTCGAGAAACGAATCTTGCTTTGAACGACAACTTCTGACGCGTGAAAGGAGCCCTTCCAGAATTTTCAGTAGAATGCCAGTTGTTAATATGGCTCTGGTGTTCACAGGAAGTCATTGGTATGTGCTTCTTTTCTCGACGCATAGCACGAGGTTTGCTGATCGCGTTGCTTGTCATCTTTGCATGAAGGAGGCCAGTCTCGACTGTATGTCGGCTCTTGTGCGGAATCAGGGCTTTTTCAGGATCAGGTTGGAATTGAAGGGTCAAGAGCTCTCCATGATAAGCCGAGCGCAGGCTTCTGAAGGTCGCGATGGTGTTGCTATGAATAAGCCAACCGAGGGCCTACGAATTGCATTCATCGGCAGGTTCAAGTCAGCAATTGCTGAGAATAGAGTTGCGCCCAGTATAAAGTCAGCTGTGCACTGTGCAACGCAGGCATTGCTCATTTATATCTCTCTCACATATCGCTATGGTTCGTCTTCAGCTAGACAATCGTTTCCCTTCTGTGCTGTACATCCCCGACACCATGGCCAACTGGCCTTGGCCCCGCGCAATCAATCCTCACCACGAGCAAGTCAGCGCGGCATCTGGCTCGTGGGTCCGTGGATTCGAAGCCTTCAATCCCCAGGCTCAGTATGCATCTGACCTAGGGAACTTCGGTAGGCCCTTTCTGCTCTCTGTCCATCATCGGTGCACTGACGTTTGTCATACAGGCCTTCTGGCAGCCCTTGCATGCCCTTTCGTTTCCAAAGGTATTGTCTTTGTATCTGGAATCGCAATAGAGACATCTGAAGTCGCTTTGTTAGCTCATCTCCGGACTGAATGCGACCTGGTCTACGTCCTTTACGTCTTCGACGACTACACAGATGCTGAGCCAGAATCAGTTGTTCGGGAGATGGCTGCTGTAGTCATGGACGCACTTCAGCACTCCTTTGAACCGCGACCTTCCGAAGAGATTCTTTTAGGTGAACTCGCCAGGCAGTGAGCAATAATTTATCTCGTTATAATCACCTTTCACCCGCTTATTGGTCGTGATGTAGATTTTGGGCGAGGGCGATACCTGGAATCAATGCACTCTCTCAGCAACGATTCGTCTCTGCGATGAGCGATTACGCGGACGCCGTGATTGCTCAAGCAGCTGATCGAGCGCATTTCAAGCCACGAACTATTGAGGAATACTTGTGCATACGTCGAGAGAACGCCGCCATACGTCCATGTCTCCACGTTTTGGAATTTGACCTCGACTTACCAGCAGAGGTTCTGGAGAATGAGATAGTAACTGAGGTGTTCTTTCATACTACGACGCTCGTCATTATCGACAACGTGAGTGGCTTTGTGTGTATCCTTCTAATTGTTTTGAGCATTGAGTTACTCTCATTTTAGGACCTCGCTTCTTTTAACAAGGAACAAGCTTCCTGCGACGAGGATTGGAACTTGATCTACGTCATCATGCGCAACCTCGATGTCTCCTTCGACGACGCCATGAAACGAGCTGTCGACCTCCACACCGAAGCTGAAGCCAAGTTCATCGCCGCATCGCATGACATCCCATCTTTTGGATCTGACGAGCTCGATGCGAAAGTCCAGCTATTTGTCACGGGATTGGCCACTTGGCCTCGCGGAAACGATTGTTGGAACTTCGAATCGGAGAGATATCATGGGAAGAAGGGTAAAGAGTATCGGAAGACACGTATGGTACCGCTTCTACCGAAAATTCCGGAGCTCATACGACGCGGTAGTCGTCAGAGAGACGTGATAATCCCTGTGGTGGACGAGCTGCAACGTACCATGTCAATCGAGGCGAATTAATCTATTGCATGTTTGAAATGAGTTTGATTTCGGTTCTCACGATCTTTGACTCTATTCGTGTATGTTTACTCTTCAAGCGAGAGGTTCAACCGTTTGTACAGCAGAGCGATACGACAAAGACTCGGGGAAGAAACCTTGAGTGGAAACAGGCTAGCAGTCACGTGAGTACTACCGAAAGCGGCACAAGTGATGCCGGCTTTTCTCCTCTCATCTGACCTTGGTCACTGCTCGCGTTTTTTTTGAATCTACTCTTTTGTATACCGCGTAACTACTATGGC
>RWJN01000378.1:0-34707 GCA_004332605.1 Steccherinum ochraceum
GTGCGCGCGAAAATCTTTTTTGAACAAACGGGACGTCATACATGGGGCCAGTACGAGTACACTGGGCCTCCATTATGTCGTATGCAATCCACTTCATACGCGACAAAGGTATGACAGAGGATGCAAGTTGATCGTTTCTCTCAATTCTATGACGTTATGCGTCCGAACTAATGGTGTCTGTTGAGACTCGTGTACTGAATCTTTATCCTTTCTCCTGGAAAGATTCGTGGTCAAAACCAGTGTCGATCGACTCGCCCCAGTTGTGCTCACTTGAGATGCTTAGCTCACAACTACCGTCCCCGTAGCTTCTGCGGCTAACTGAGCAGGGCCTACGAGGTATGTCAATACTTGCTTTGCCCCCAGCTATTCGTCATACTCACTCAGTCTCCTAGCACTCCTGACGGTGCTGGCTCGCTTCTCAGGGAGCGCGAATGCCATGGCGAGGAAGCAAAGTGCAAAGATCAGAGTGCGAGTGTACATGTGGAAGAATGATGGGTCGGTTCGGGCTGTATCGACAAGTATGTGGCCGTTTCTCAATCTCAGTTCGTCTCGCCTTAAGTAGATTCTCTCTAGACAAAACTCACGCTGGTCAAATGTGATGAGAAGGCGTCTTTACTCCCGAATGGCGAATTCAGGTTCTTTGCATCCTTCGATCCACGTCGCACTGGGCTGGGCCACGGAGCGCTGCAGTCAATGATTGTCTCGTGGACACAACTAAGGAGTATGTCAGTACTAGTACGTCTGATGATGCTCAGTCTGCCAGCTCTCCCTTTGCAACGATCGTTCGGCTAACTCTTCCGATCTTCACGCACAGCCAGCTATCGACCTTCACACAACATACAGCTCACATTTCGACCCCCTCATCACAGCCTCGATTCCTCCAGGACTCTCAAGCCATGCACGATGTGAGGTAGCCTATGTTCTTCGCGGTGTCTGCGGCCTCAATCGGAGCGCTTTTACATTCGAGAACACGGTGATATCCATCAGAATGAACGACAGGTCCTTTTTACCAAAGCTACAACGAAACGTAACGCCCTCTGATAAACCCTCATCACGTATAGCCATAAAAGCAGTCTACAACATAATTTGGTCGTGCTCGTAACCCGAGGACCAGCTGAATAGCGGCGTGAGGAATGGTGCTAAGTGTGAAGCAAATACCAGACCCACCTCGCCGAGCGTTGTCGTTACAGGGACTGTTGCTGTCTAAGCGCAATCCCAAATGACGCATCTATCTGACAGCGCTATGCAGTGAGCAGGTATCTGTTTGGAACGTGCGGAAGCCTTACTCAGTTTCCGACGACGGTACCAGTTGCTTCTTTCTCCAAATCCAGAGCGGCTGCAAATGAAGTAGGGTGAGTAATAGCCACTGCCCGATGAGCTCTAGGCAACTCACTCAGCTTGACAGTACTCAGCTCCACAGAGGGAAGTGGAGAAGCCAAGGCCACCATAGCGAAAGCGACAATCATGACAAGTGCTGCTCGTGCGTACATTTCTTCGTGCTTTGAATGTAGAGATGAGAGGTGGGTGATAGTGCTCTTGCACCTTCAGTGAAATCACCCTCTTTATAGCTCGAGAGATACAACGACCTGATTTCTTTAGGGTATAGTGCTCACAGCCTTTTCGGTCAGGCAAATGCGCTTCTTGTGTCGTATGCCCAGACTCTGGGAGCGCAGCCTTAGAACGCAACTTGAAGGGATGTTGGCAAGTCGAAGGGAAGTCAAATATATCCGAGTGGGTACAGAGAAGACTGCGTTATTGTTCTCGCGCAGCGATAGGATTCTGATGTTCACTTCCAGAGACCCAGCCGAGACAGAGTATTTCCGCCCGCTCGATGAGGCCCATGGTTCATAACTTGTCTATTGCACACGAGCTGTCTCGTTCTGCCACCGGAGGCAAAGTCAAACCTCTGCATCACGTCCGGTGCCTATTTCGGTTGGCATCCTCCCTTGATATTTCCTTCTGAGAGGACAGGTCTAAACCCTTCAAAAAATCAAGCCCGGATCTCGTGCTGCGTTGCTCGGTGAGAGAGTTGCTTCAGAGTTCACATGCTCATATGTTCGTCAAATGGTTGACGTGTCTTAATTAAGCATGGAGGATATATCGGGCCCGGGGACTTTGTGCTTGTAGAATTGAAGAAGTCCCTCGCGCGGTTATTCTTCCGAGAACACTTTGCTTCGGTCGGGATATACACATTACCTGTCTTATGCCATCCCTCTTGCGGCACGGATACCTGAACGGTAGCCCTCACACCCCATCATGAAAGCTCGCCTCAGTATCGCGGCGTCCACAGTATGGTTCAGCCTCGTAGCAATGGCAAACGTTGCGTTGTTCTGCGGAACTATGTACAGAAAACTCGCTCCCGACAAGGAGCTCACGTACAGTACGTGCAGTGTGCTCGCTGAATCCATTGAATCGAAGCTCACTCGGCACAGGTTGGATTGATAACGATACGCCTCTCGAAGTACCAACCGACATCCCTACCGTCGAAATGACCTTCCAAGAGTCTGCTCGTTTCACCCTCTCCGACGAGTCTAACAAGCCAAACTGGCTGACCCTTTTCAAAAACCGCTATGGCATCGGCTTTACTCACCTCGGACCATTCCATCACCGGTTCATCCCTGCATCCTATCACTCGCTCCACTGTGTATACAACATACAGCTCGACTTCGACAAACCTAATCACGCAACCGAGACAAGCCTTCATTTTATTCATTGCCTCTGGTATCTCCGAGAGGTCTTCTTGTGCAATGCGGACGTATCATTGGAGGACGGAGATTTCATGACGAAGAACTATACTTTGGAGCGGATGGGAGAGACGCGGCAGTGCAAAGATTGGACAGTTGCTGCGGACTTCGTTTCGCGAAACTTCTTGGACTGGGCGGCGTACAATGGGGTGTATTACAATACCACGGACTTATGAATCCGTGCTGTCCGTAAGGAGACTGTTTCGTCTCACTGTTCAGAGCAACATCGCCACTTTTCCGTACGCATCCCAATTCCTTTCCGCCTCCCTATAGACACTTTCCCAATCATGACACAGCGAATCCCTCCCATTGCTCGTCTGGGCGTCGCCTTGAGGCTCGTTCGACATGTCCAGCTGGCACATCACAGCTTGACGAATGTAATTCAAGCAGTGCTGTACCAGTTCTGATGTTTGATGACTTCCTTCTTCCACATAAGCTTGGTGGAGAATGTCAACGCAGCTCAGCTGGTGGAAGAGCGCCACTGTTTTCGTCGATAAGGTGCCATCCGCGTCTTGGGTACGCACGAGATGTGCGTCTTCGTGCGCAGGCAGCAGGTGATCCCAGCCGACCGCACCGAAGTTGTAATGGACAGAGCTGTGGATGAAGCGCAGGACAACTTGATCCCGTGGTGCTGGAAGCCAGCTGAGTGGCGTTCTCCCTGTGGAAAAAGTTCAACATAGTGGATAGCATTCATAGAGAGGTGACGCACAGAGGTTGACACGCCTTGCAATATCTTTCCAGGAGGAATAGGGGACAGATAGGATGCCAATGAGGATAGAGAACACGAAGAATGCGAGGAGGCGTAGGTTCGTCATTGGTAAGTTCGATCCTCTGGCCCGTGCGACGGTCTGTGCTCAAATATATCTGCAGTGAGTATTCAGTACAGACTCGGTAATCAACTGAGACACTGACTGGGACCGCGTGCCGGCTTGAGAGTGAGGAGATAAATCGGTCGCAGCGTACCAAACCACCCTTTTGCGCACTAGAGAGGCAGTGTGGTAGAGTGTCTACGAACGCAGGGTGTTGTTCCATCCGCGTACATATGCACGTATGTCGAAGACACTTCAGGCATGATAAATTTAGATCAGAATGTTCCGGCGGCGGAATTGAGCCAGGAGGAGGACAAGAACGGTCCTCTTATAGACACCGGGTAAGTACAATTCTCTCCTACGAATTAGGCTTTACGAGTGTGATGTTCTCACCAGAATTTGCGCCGTGTTCTCTGTGTAAAGGAGGGGAGGTCGTAAGATCGGATTTGTGGTCTCGACTCTCACAGACTGACATATGACTGCCCCCAAAGGAACAGAAGCATGCATGTAGAGCGTCACTGGCATGCTGCTTCGAGAATTATCATCTTGTATATGCATTCAGAGCCTTCCAGGTCAAACACTTACTAGCTGAGAGGCGTCTCGTATGGTTCAAGCTCACCATACGGCTAGCCTTAGACTGACTTGTGTCAGCCAATAAATACTGAGGGCAATATTTGTTGCGTTTGCTCATAGAAAGCGAAGATAGCGAGCAGCGTTCGAACTGTAACTTCAACAGGCTTGAAATGAAACGGCCACGATGTCTGTCGGGCTGCGGTACGTATCGTTTGACAACAGCGTACATGAGTGACGTCGAATCTGCATGTTGATCTGCTTAGATGCACCTATAAGAATGTTAGCTGAGACCCAGCTGGTTGTAGCTTTTGTCCAAGAAACCTTCGCGCCAATACCTGCCAATACGCTCTGGCCGAGGGCTCGGAATTTACCGGAGACCAAAATTTGATTGAAGGAGCTGACGGCCACCTGTAACTTGTAACTTAACTCGCCCGTTCGCCCGTCAACAAACTGGAAATGTGATCGCACTTTTCAAGGTCTTGGGGACTCCTAGGCTGGTACATGCGGGTATTCTACGGTGAATCGTGAGTCTACAACGCACTTCGGGCCCTATAGTCAACTTCACTCACTGGCTGCCCAGTTTTGGCTTGCGTTCTATGCGTCCTAGACTCGATGAACTGGCTTATGTATATGAAGAACCACTACCTCGTCTGGACTTATTATTATTCAACCATTACACGCGCATCGTGGTTCAGTGTGCATCTTGCCTTCGCCATACAGACGATTGTGATGACGATGGTGTAGTTCTCACTAGATCTCACGTACGCTTTCACATCATTCTGGACTGTCCAATGATGTGCTGATTAGCCGTGTGGTATGCACGTCTATACAGTCCCAGGGGTCGCATGGACGTCCAGCAAAGTGCTCATGCAGGCTAATGATAGTCTCATGCGGCCAATTCCAGTCGTCCAAACCTTGTCATCGTGTCTTTTGCTCACACCATGAAAGGCCACGCCACCGCTCGCTGACAGAGTCATAGAGGACGCTCATCCAACAGCTACTCACCTCTGGTTCACCTCGTCGCACGCTGTGCGCATGTACAATAACCTTGCTGCTGGGGTACCTCGCTGAACCAAGATATCATGACGAACACACTCTGCAGAATAGCTGCTTTCGGAACGTGGAAGTCTCCGGTGACTGCGGCAGAGATTGCAGCTCAGGTGAGCACTTCAATTCGTGCTTTGCGTAGGAGCATTGCCTTGACCGTCTGTTAGAGTCTCACAGGTGGACTGGAGGACATTTACCTGGATAAGGCGTCGTCGGAAGTTTACCTGGCCCAGAACCGTCCGGATGAGAGTGAGTTGCCGTCCTTACTCCCCGTTCAACTTGTCACTTATCGCGATGAAAATAGATGGTAGATCCGCCGTAGTGGACGCAGTTAATCGCAAAGACGTTCTTGGCAAGCAGTGGAACACGCGCACCAGAGTTCATGAATATGGAGGAGCGGCAGCCACACTCTACGATGGTAGCCTCTATTTTTCCCATTTCGGAGATAATCGCGTGTACGTGAAGGTGAAAGGTACAAATGAGGTGAGACCAATAACGCCAGGTGCGTTCTCCACTTCATGGCGTTTTCGTATGAGATGCTGATTATCGTTTCCGGTGGATTCAGAGCAATCGTCCCATCGCTATGCAGATTTCACCGTTCACCCTGTCCGTACCAATCTTCTTGTTGGTATCTGCGAAGATCACTCGGATCCCCATCCGGCGCGTGTAGTCACAACCCTTGCACTCATCAACGCTGAAACCAGTTCAACTATAACCCTGTTTTTTGGAGCAGACTTTTACGCTTGCCCGAGGTTCAGTCCTGACGGGACAGCCTTGGTTTGGCAGCAATGGTGGCACCCTGACATGCCCCAACAAAGTGCCGAGATCAAGGTCGCCTCCGTCACTCTGACAGCTGACGGTAGTCTGACCGTAGGCGACACTGTTCATGTCGCTGGCAAACCTACCGAGGTTGTTGCACAGGACCCAGAATGGACATCTCCCACAAGCCTGCACTTTATCTGTGACGTGAACGGGTACTTGAACCCTTGGAAATTCGAGTTCTCGAAAAACGATGTGGGTGGCGGAACAGCTTCACCTATCTTCAAAGAACCTATCCTCGAGGAATTCGGTGCACCACAGTGGTGGCTGAGCAGACACGGATCGGGCGCCCTTTCGGATACCAAGGTGGCCTTCACGTCCTTCCGTAATGCAGCTTCTGTCTTGCGTATCGCCGACTTGAAGTCGGGCACGGCGGAGGAAGTGCCGACTCCCTACGTACACATTCAATACATGCACGGCAGTGCAAAGCACGGGAAAGTCGTGTTCCTCGGGGAAGCTCCCGACGCTGGTGTAGTCCTCGCTCAACTCGCCCTCTCCAAGACGGGTGCACCTGTCCTTACGCAAATTTTCCCTCCACTTTCAGATCCACGTCCCACCTCCGGGCTCGGTTCACTCTCTACCGAACACATCTCCATTGGGTGCCCATACACGTTCACGCTTCCTCCAGATAACAGGACGTGCCATGTCACATACTACCCACCCCGAAATGCAGATTACGCGGGAGGTTTGGAAGGAGAGAAGCCTCCTGTAGTCGTCACCATACACGGCGGTCCTTTTTACATGGAGCCCAGATCCTTGGACTGGAAAAAACAGTTCTGGACCACCAGAGGCTATGCCCAGTAAGTCTGATTTGGCTGCCTCTCATTGTCGTCCTTTCGCATTCGCTTGAAGAGAAGTACGGAGAATGCTCATTCACTGACTTTTTTGTCTCGGTGGTTGTACACGTAGAATCGACGTCAACTACGGTGGTTCTACGGGCTTCGGCCGCGCATACCGCGAGAGTTTGCATGGGAAATGGGGCGTGCAAGATATCGCCGACGCGCACGAGGCCGTACTCGTATTGGACAAGATGGGTTTGGTCGACGCGCAGCGTGCGGTTGTGCACGGGGGTTCCGCAGGCGGATATGCTGTCCTCCAGATCGCCACGAGCTTGCAGGCAGGCGCATTCGCAACCGGTGCAGCACATTATGGCATCTCGGACATGAAGAAGCTAGCAGACGTGCTGCATAAGTTTGAATACTGGCTATGCGACCGGTTGATGGGTGGCAGTTGGGAAGAATGCAAGGACGTGTGGATTGAGAGGAGCCCAATATACCATTCAAAGAGGATACAGATGCCATTGCTGGTAGGCTTTTCGGTTTTGCCCAATACCAGAAGAATTAAATCCATTCGATTAGGTCCTGCAAGGTAATGAAGACAC
Source organism: Steccherinum ochraceum (assembly GCA_004332605.1). Lineage (NCBI taxonomy): Eukaryota > Fungi > Basidiomycota > Agaricomycetes > Polyporales > Steccherinaceae > Steccherinum > Steccherinum ochraceum. Next base: position 7,374 of record RWJN01000378.1, read on the forward strand.
CGTCATCAACGCCGAGCAGATGATCGAAATGGTGAAGGAGCTGCAGGCCCTCGGCAAAAAGGCAGAACTCCTCTTGTTTGAAGGTGAAGGCCATGGATGGAGGAAGTCTAGCACTGTCAGAACGACGTTGGAGAAGGAGCTGTCATGGTTTAGTGAGGTGCTTGAGCTTCAGAACGAGCCTTGACGGTAGGTAAGAAGTCAGGTCGTGATCCATGTCACAAATGAAATGCATTCGACAAGTACATATTGTAGCTGTACATCAATCGATGACGTTTGGCCTACCATGCTACTTACTACCTACCGTTGGGTCGACACGAAGTTCTCATCCTCCGCCTCGTCTTGCATATCTTGGTCCTCACCTTCAACGTTTTCATTGTGAAGAGTAGGCTGACCACCCTGCCTTTGGTACTGGAGAAAGAGGTCAGCGCATTCCTGTCGACAGATGCCGCACACAGAACTTACATGATAAACAGCCGTCCAGTACCCACCCCAGTACATCGCCGACATCGCTCTCTGGAAAGCTTCGTCTTGGCTCACCATAGGTCCCTGCAAGGGAGGCAGGAAGTACTGCGCATAGTCTGGTCCAGGGACGTCCGGCGGATGAGGAGGCGCAAGTGAGGCGTCGTGAGTCGGTATGTAGGTGTTGAAATCCAACGGCTGGGAGTCGGCCTCCTCGTTGCTTGCTACGAGAAGCGCAGGTATCTCTGGAATGAAAGGGCCTGTTCCATTGGTAGTTGGTCTGGCTTTCTCCTTGCCTTTGGTCTTCTTGGAGGGCTCGGGAGGAACGTTATACCATCTAGTGAGACATGAGTATATCGTCGGTCGAAAACGCTTAGTACAAAGAAGACGTACAGTGGAGATTTCTTTACCGAGTCGGTTTTCCAGCTCTTGTCACCCTTACCATGGTAGGCCTGGAGGGGCCACAGACATATCAGTCGATATACTGCACCGCAGCCAAAGAATCAGAAGCGCACCTCGTACTCCGCTGAAGCAGAGTTCCAAGCATCGATAAGAGCACTATCGTCCCATATTTCCTCATGGGTTAATTGCCTGCTTTCTTCGTCTTCCTCGTCTTCGTCCTCTTCCTCTTCACCGACGTCCTCCCCATCTTCTTCATCACCGCCATAGTTCATGCGCGTCGCACCACCCGGGCCCGAGTCATCCCAATGTCTCTGAGGTTGCTTATTCCCAGCATGCTGCTGGGAGCGAGATGACGAAGGTTGGTTCGTGCGTCGCCTTTTAGTTGGAGGTGCTTGTGCGGAGGAGGAAGGAAATTGCGGACCTAAGCGTGAGTCGGTTGGCTGCGCGGGTCCTCCTCCAGCTTCTGCGTGTGTCGTGTCTTCATCATGGGGTATTATATTATCGTCCGGCGAGGGTGCGGAGATATCGTCGTAGGATATGACTGGCCGCATCGATGGAGGCGGGTTTTGAGGCGTAGCACGCAGTGTGCAGCGTGTGCGTAATGGTCAAGACAAAAGTTGTGCAGTATTTAGCCGCCCGACGCTTTCATTCCTTAGACGCAAGCAGCTTGGCAAGCAGCGCACTCTTATGCGATTCATCACTACATTCTCAAGTAGTACATATGCATGTTGTCAATTGAGCAAGTAAAGCATGATGGAAACACGATAGATATGACTGTAGAAAATAAGCAAAACGGCAGGTCTAATTCTACTCGTCATCGTCCTCGCTCTCCTCAGCCTCCTGAAGCCACTGCAAAACAAAATCAGTATCAGGTGACTGGAGAGTGAACTCCGGAAAGAAAGGACATACTGTGAGGAATGGCTTGCTGGCTTTCCTGACCTTCTTGCTGATCTCCTTGTCCACGTATTTCTTGCTGGCATGGGTTCCCCAGTGCTGGATGAGCTCTTCGTCGAGGATATCGGCTTGATAGAATGCCATCAAGATCTTGGGTACGGAAGCAACGAGGTCGGGATGGTCTACTCCGACGAATCGCTCAATGCCGCCTAGCAATGCTTTCTGATCCTCAGGCGTATCCACCATCTACGGTCAACGGTCATTAGTACGACGCCACGATGATACAGAGTCGAGCGACATACCTCAGTGAAAAGCGCCTCGAGACTGGTGATCTCCTTCACAATGTCCTCGGTGAAAAGCGCTTGACCGACGACCTGAACGACCTTGTGGTCCGCCCTGATCCTGTCATCCTTGGCAACGGGGGCGCTTTCAGCAGCGTTCGCTTCCTTGCCCTCCTTGAGGACAGTCGCCACCTGATAAATTTTTGTAGCAGTGAGGCCCTTGCGGTTGTCCTTAATCCAGCGCCCCAAATGGCCGTATGGACTGTTTGCATCCTCGTCACTCCCTTCGTCATCCAGAGCGATGGATCCCATGGCAGCCTCAACGGCCTTGGTGCGGGCCTTGACCGCCTCAGGCGAAGTGTCGACGGACCACTCTTCCTTAGCGATGGAAGTGTCCTTGTTGAGCACAGCGGCTTCCGCCTTGATGCGTTTCATGAGGTCATCGTCGCTCTCCGCACCAGCGTCCGCCTCGGCATCGACATCTGCACTCGCTGACTCGGCGTGCTGGCCGCCGTTGGAGGTCGGAGCAGCATCTCCGTTACCCTTCTTGCCCTTGGACTTCTTCGGGTTCTTAGGGGGATTCTTGACGATGAAGGTCGTCAGCTTGTGTCGCATGTCGACGCCAGTACGCTCGCCACAGGCTTTACAGTCCCGCACAATCTCCTCTGATTTCGTGATGATCAAATCTGTCTCCGGGTTCTTGCAGGACTTGCAAAGGACAAATTTGTCGATGAAGCCATCCAGAAGCTCGCGCAGCTTAGTTGCGTCATGAGCACCGTTGACAATGTACCGGTCGTTCTTCTCGTCGAAGGAGGTTTGAGCGCCGAGTTCGCAGCCGAAGAACTTCGTGGGATAAGTGGGGGGTCGGCTCAAAGCGCGAGCGATGTCGGACATGTTGGGAACGACAGTCTTAATACCGTTTCCTTTGCCCTCGATCTTGGTCATGAGGAGGGGCATGCTGTACAACGCATGTGTGTGAGAATGATGAAGGCGCGAGAACAGTGGTGCTGACATACCGGTAACGGTAGAACTTGTCATCGACGTCGCGACGGATGTTTACAACAGCCATATTGGATAGAAGGGCTTAACGCTGAGCCAAAAAAAACGATATCAGCACTGAAAACCACCAAGGCAACTGAGGAGAGTACGGACAAGACTGATGGAGGGGTCGGGATGATACAGATGTTTATGCCGTGGTATGTCGATTGGAGGTCGAAGCATGAATCTTCTGTTCGAGCAGAAGATATTGGTATGAACTAAGTCGTAGGACGAAATCGTGGGCGATGTGCTGCTGGGCGACGAATACGCTGTTCTGAGAGATGGTGGTGGTTGAGAGTCAGGAGTGCTGGACGCCAGCTCGCGGCCAGTATTTTCTCTTACCCTCTTCCGGCGATTCCCGAGACACGCTGAGCGGCATCGCATCTGCCGCCTGGCTGATGCATCCTCCGGCGAGGGCACAATGTTCACGCACAAGCTCCCACTTCATCTTGCTAAGAAAATGAGAGAAGATGTAGAAGAGGCTCGCAACAGCTCTCAGAAAGTTCACGAAACTTCTTGAAGTTCCACTAGTAGGTAGCGCACGCGTATCGGTCAGCCAATCATGTGAAAAGACGCGTTGTTTTCTTGGACTTCGAGTTCGACGCGTTCCATTGCGTCGTCTTCGCCCTCTGCTTTGGTTGCAGAGATCTTTTCACAGAGATCCTTCAGTTTGCCTCGTTACAGACTTCACCAATCTTGAGAAGTCGTGATGTTGCGATTTTCCATTAGATCTAAGCTCCTCCGAGCTCGAGCTTTCCGTCGATTGTCAATATGGTAGTTTGAGTTTCGAGAGATACTTGGTAGTGGAAGACAAATATTGTCGCATTTGCTGATACGGAGAACTCTCACAGACAGTGTAAAGGTGAGGTAAAAGGTGGGCTACTTCAGAATGCTGAGGATTGTTGAAAAGAGCATAAATATTGAGACCCGTAGGTCTACCACTCCGGGAAAGCGTGTCATCCTTGTGCAGGGGCCATGCTAATCTTCTCTGTATCGTTCCAATTTTTTCGTATGTCACCCCGAAGGGGACAACAAACGTAGCTGGCATTGATATGACCCGCCTGTGATTTTGTATTTTGTTCAAGTTGCGGGTCCATCACTCGGCCAGTAGTAGATCTAGTATCAAGTCGTGCACTGTGGCAAGTCAACGTCCTCGACACGGATACTCTAGTCTCCAATGTAATTCGACCTTGAAGGTAAAAGTATATGCATCATCAGAAATCAATATCATTGCAACCGGGCGTAACAGACGTGAGTACATATGTGCTTTCCCACATTTTCTGTATAAATACCAAAGCAAAGCACTGAGCAGACCCAGAAGCACCGAACATACAAGCCACCTGCGAGAATATCGTACAACACAATGCGTCATGAAAATCTAGGCTATATGTCCGAGTAGAATGCACTCTGATACTAGTCCATCGACTTTCAAAACGAGAAGAGCGAGATTCTTACCTTGCCCATGCACAAGTCTGGACTCTAAACACCAAATTGCGCAAGGGTGCGGTAAGCCGAGTACACGAGTGACCATTGACGAGTTGGCCATGACCGGAAGTCCGTTTCGAGGTTAGGCGGGAGAATGCATACCAACCTTTTCATTGGCGGCCGTCTCACTGACAGTGATCTCACTAGCAGCGTCGCTGGTGATGACCAAACCACGAGAGTAGAAACGCTCGTAGTCCGTCGGGGTGCGGTTGATGACGTCGGCATCCCAACCCCATCCTTGAACGACACGGACAAGGATCAAGGTGGCGGAGATAGCCTAGTGAGTCGCAAAAAATGAGTGATAAGTAATAGCGAGCAATGTGGGGGCATCTACCTCGAGCTGAACAATGAGAGGGAAGAAGAGCTGGGCACCCGTAGAGCCCTCGCCGAACAGGCATACGTAGACCAAGGAGATGATCCCCAAGAATAGCACCGACTCGATCAGAATGGCATCCGCGCGGACGAACTTGCTGCGGATGTGGGCAGGGAAGGATGTGGGGACCTTCGGAGCGAGGAAGGCCACGCGCCAAAGGAGCAGGGCCGTGACAACGATGTTGAACGCCATAGCCAACTCGATAGAGCTCTGGCTGAGGTTGATAGGGTTAGAGAAATCGCCAAGGTGGAAGTTGACTCTGCTGTCTGCGACCATGATAGTATATCCAACAGAAAGACCTATACAGATCGTTGTTACCATCCGCCACACTCTGCTATTGTTCGATTTGATCTACTCACCGAAGTCGGCTACGGCCCAAATTGCCACGGGGACGGTCACCCAAAGCTTATTCCACAGGGCATGGCAGCGATAGACCTGATAGTGGCATGTTTAGTGGGGACACGTATTGCTATATATTGATAGAGGGACGTACTAAGTAACCTTGACTGAGCGTCTGGACGATCAACGACGCTGCAACGGCAGCCACATATACCGGAATGTGTTGTTGCTCTTTCAAGAAGAACAGAGAACCGTTGGGATAGTTGCGCTGATCAATCCACGCCTGCTCGTTATAGTTGACGAAGCAGCACATGCTGATAGTCGCAGTGGTGAAGAGGCTGCCCACGAACGGGAGCCATGTCAAGTTCGTCCTGTTCTTGTTCTTCATTATGTTCCTAATGGCTTTGTACGTGATAGCCAAATAGATGCCTTGACAATCCACACGTGGTCAGTTGCTGCGGAACCTTGCATAAGTGCGAGAAACTTACCCCACGCTATGGCCGCGAGGTATCCGGCTGCGTTGACGGTCTGCTCCATCCATAGCAACTCGGTAGACGTGTTGGTGCTGAAGCTGCCGGAGATATTGCCGTTGCTACTGACTCCACTGTCAGGTATAGAGCTAGCAGTGGGCGAGCTTTGACCCCAGGACGGCGTAGGACTCGGCCAGCTGGAGTTGAAGAAGGAAGAGACTACAGGGCCCGTCGCAGCGGGAGGGAACGCGCCTGTTGCAACAGACGGGAACGGAGCAGACGAGACTGGAAAGGTGGAAATTGGAGCAACTGACATGATGGGCAGCACACAGAGTCCTCTTCGGACTCAAGTCAGCTATATAGATGGAGGGCGTGGGTACATGCACCCAAAGTTCAGGTTCGAGAAGATATGATGTGCGGCATGGATTGCCCGCTTCGCCGTCTTTAGAGACGAATTGTGTCCTCAGCTGACAAGAATGCTGTCCAGTATTCCAACCTATCGCAACACCAGAACAGACCAGAACACACTCACGATAAGATACAATCTTCGGCATCCAACGCCGACCACGGCGTTGACCTGACCTTGATGATAGAGCGTACCCTAGTGTCAGGGTAGATTCGGCCACGATTGAGACTCAGAGAATCAAAAGCGCAGTTCTGGCATTTTTTCAAAGCTGAACCAAGATGTCACCTGAATAGCTATGCATATCAGTCAGATATAAGTAAGTATGAGATGCGAACGTACCTTGGCTTGTCTTTCAAGGCAACAAACTGCAACAAATCTCTCAAGAACATGATGGAGCGTGCGGCAATGCAAAAGGGCGCCTTGTAACATCCGCAGCAATCACAACGTTTTTTGAAAGGCGACATTCGACCGACTCAGGTATGTGAGACCCTGTGAGACATTTGATGCTGTGAGAGCCTATAAGAATGTGAAGATATCTGAGATGATGGCTCTTAACAGTACTGACATAGACTTACATGTACGCACGAAGTCGAGACATAAACTTGAAGCCGAACCCCGGGCCCGAGATAGCGTAGTGCCAATGTCAACAGGATTATCTTCTTTTGCAAAGCTTGTGAGTGTCCGTAAATAAGCACGAGGAACTGGAATAGAAAGCGAAATGATGTCGCACACCTCTCGTGAGTCCAGTTGAACGTTGAACGCCACATTGAAGGGCAATCTGCTAGTAGTACGCCGTGCGAGCTGACCGCCGGAGAAAGTCGAAAGGCTCGACGCGCATCACTGAGATTCTGCCACTCGTTATTGAGGTCCGTACCAAAATTGACCCATGGTGTTGCGCCAAATACAAGACCTCTTCGATAATGCCGACGACCAGGTGGGACTCGGAAGAAAGGAACTTAGATTGGACTTGGAAGAAAGAGACTTCGGCAAGAGTCTCAGAGCGTGCTGGCAGTGGGCCGGAGCGGACGGACGGCATTTGCCGGGCACAGTCACCCAGATTTCTGAGTGAGGAAGCAACCACATTGAAAACCCGTACAACGACATCAGCGTTCAATTTTGCAAGTGCAACGTTCCGATTCCACAAAACATTACAATTTCGATTTGAAACCCGTACATCAGACAATCGTAGACATTGACTACCGTCTTTCTGTCGTCGCCGTTCATGATCTACAGGCACTGTGAGTAGTAGTCTGAATCAAATGAGCAACAAAATCAGTTCCAGTGCTTTCGAGCTTGGGTTGAGAATGACTGACCGTTTTGCTTCTGGCAGGTACTTCCGGCCGCGCTGGGTCATAAAGAACCATTATTAGCCTCTGAATATCATTGATATGCAGCAAAAAGAGAACATACCAAGTCGTAGAGCCAGTGTAGCCAGAACCGCCGCATTGACCGTACTTGGGAACAGCGGGGCCGCTTGGGGTGGAAGTTGGAGGAGGGGTAGACGTGGGAGGAACAGACGTGGGGGGAACAGACGTGGGGGGAAGGGGTGGTGGGGGTGTTGTGCCTGCCAGTACCGCTGCCGTACAGAGGGGGGCCGGGGATGATGTAGGTCGTTTCTGTCTTCGCCTCGTTGCTGTACAAATCGGTAGTAACTATGGATCGCCGAGTTAGAAAGAGGCGTTGTAGAAATGTAGAGAGTAGACATACGGCCTGGGTCGGTGTTCGAGTATGCTCCAGGGAAGGAGACGAGCTCATCAGCGGTGGGTGCGCGACTGCCTCCTCCAGTGATTTGAATTTGAGCGCACTCGGGGTAAAATTGCTAAGAACCAGGGTATTAAGGACTCAGAAGGGTTGTGACAAAGGGGCGAAGTAATGCTTACAGCTGGAAGAGAGTGGAGAGCAATGGTCTCGAAACGAATGAGGTAGTTGCCGGAGGGAACAGTGGCAGGGACGGTGGTCGTCCAGGACGAGTTCTGGTCAATCATCTTGCCAGACCCCCAGTACCCGTCGCCGATAGTTCCGGAGATCAAGCCGGACTCGTCGATCTTGAACTGCAAAGAGCAAAAAGAATCCATGAATAATGTTGAACGGCGATATTCCAGCCCTACATACCCATTTGAGTGTGTTGGCATTGACTCCAGTGCAGGTCGATCCGGGGCATTGAGCCAAGTAGGTCAGCTATGCAGACGAAAGAACGCATCAGAAATGACTGAATTCTGAGATAGAATAGTGGTGTTACCATTGGGCCGTAGGGATGGGGCCACACTTGGTTCCAGTAGGCGGTGATGTCAGAGCCAGCGGCCACGGTAGCTGTGAGCTGGAGAGCTCCAGAAGTTCCGTCATCGTTGCAAGCAATTGTCGGGTCAGTCGCACTCAAGATCGGGTTGCTGCACAAACGAAGGTCAGCATGGGTTTTGATACCAGACTTGAAAAGCTACTTACTAGGTCGACCATGGACGCTGAATGGTAGTTTGACCAACGGGAGAGTTGTATGGCGCCCTAGATATGTAAGATGAGCTCAAAGTGATGGGCGAATGTACACAGTCATAACTGACCATCCCTGATACACGGTTCCAGCGTTTTCGTACGACAGAACACCACCATGAGCGAGGACTTGTGGCAGAGCCGCGACGGCGAGGGCGACGAGAGAAAGCATGTCAGCTATCAATTCTTGCGCTGAGTGAAGTCACTGGAGGATGCTGAACGCCTCGACCCTCGACTCCACTTGCCTTTATACGCGTCCGATTCGACCGTCTAAAAGTCAGAATGATCCTTGGACGACGAACGGTGATTTTGCGGCAGGTAGAATAAGAGTCAGTCTCAGGTACACGAGCGAAACGTCGCCCATGACGCAGGAGCGGGCAAGTCAGATGAGATGCCTGAACGGCCGGAAGAATCTCTCGTCGTGCGGGGCCGAAGGTTCGGGTGAGGGGAAATTGAGTTGAAGGGCTTGGCGGTGTATCTTCGCGAAGGTTGCGCTATAAATACTGGAGAAAGGCTGAGAAGAACGACCTGAGAGAAGTCATGAGGGGACGAAAATCCCGTGTGGTTTGAAATCAACACTGCTGCGATGCGAGTAGAACGGTAGAACCACATGCGTCAGTTTTTCACTACAAACAACAGCACGGACGGGTACGTACCTGTTGAGCAACCCGATGTCATCCCGATCTGATATCCGCCTCTGAGTCCTCAAACTCTTGCAAGCCGCCTTGTTGTTTGCTCTACGGTGGAACAATAAAGCCCAATTGGCACTGGGTAGCAATGATAGCGGTTGCTGTCGAAGGAAGGCCTGCGACGAAGATTGCCTCGGCCATGCAAAGAACAGCGAAAAAATGGCAATCCAGACGGGTCATCGGGTCCACATCGGTAAAAGCGACGGGCAGCGCGTTCACAAGGTATGCCAGAGCTTATGCGACCAATGGACCGAATGCTTCAAGGTGGCCATCATGTGGTCGGATCGACGCGCGCGACGAGGGGTCATACATAGAGAGCAAGTATCTGCAATCCAGAGTCAAATGCCTCTCTCAAGAGAGTCTGTACACTTGTACATACCTTAATGTCGGCAGCGTTCATATTCTGATAAATCTCGCACATGCAGACACTGAGACAGAGAGCAAGGAGGAAAAGACTCCGAAGTTGAGGATGCCAAGACTTTGCCAAGAGACGCGGATTTTAGGCGTCTGCGTCGTGATTGCAGAATTGATCCGTTCTCAATCCGTTCACGTCCTTTGCTCCGAGGCGACCAAGAGGTGACAGTGAACTTGACATGGACACCTTGACATGGACACGCAGCGGAAGCCTCTACGTCGCTCTTCAATGTTCAATAGGTACATTGTCGAAGAAGGGCTCGTATCTCGGATTCAATTCAAACGATGTCCTTCGTTTGCTCGACGCAAGCTCATACTTCATTCGACAATTGCAACATAATAAGGAAAGATAATAATGATATGAATCAAGAATAAGAAAGATACAGGCAATTCGTAAATCCGTAAACTAGTAGATCTAGAAGAGTACAGTGTTGTCATACGAGTATGTATAGGAATGATGAGAATCTATCTACGGGCACATTGAGTGCATCACAATCTCTGAGTCCCGATGCCAGTGGAAGCCAAGCACAAACTGAAGGGTGACGCAGTGAGCAAGAAGCCGAGTACAAGTCCGAGAGACGAGTCTGAGAAGCTAGAATCAGAAACAAGACAGAAACCAAGATCCAAGCCCTAGTCGCGAAACCAGCCAAGAAAACCGTGGGGGGTCAGAAGAGCGATAGGATTGGTGAGTACTCCGGATCGCCGAAAGCGTTCGCAGAGGCTTGAGTATCTTCTCCAGCATCGAGTACGAGGAATCGTGGGTCGCACTTCGGCGCGGGTGCCGAAAGCGCTCCAACTAAATCTTCAGCTCGGGTTGCTCTCTTCTTCGCCTTGAAACAGGCCGTAGACGTCGCACTTCTACGAGGGGTCGCCAAAAGTGCACAGAAAGGGCCAAAAACGACTGGTTCTCAGTCTTCTTCTTCTTCGTCGACGTTGAAGTCGTAGGCACGGAGCTCAGCACGCTCGGCGTTCTTCCTCCTGCGCGTGGTCTCGGAGCGGACGCCACCGCGCTTGCCGCGACGCCTCTTGGGGCGGGTGGAAGGAGCGATCTCGGGCTCAACCTCGGACTCGGGAGCGGTTGGGACTGGGGGTACGATGATCTGGTCGACAAGGTCGTTCGCGATGGGAGTGTTGACTAGTGGCGCACTGTTGACGGAGGAGGGTTCCTACACGACGGGAGTGTCAGCAACGGCAACAGACGACCAGCGAGTGATTTTCCTCACCTCGATCTCTTCCGCCTGCTCAGTAAGGGCCGTCGTCCCTACCTCCAATGCCTCTACCACCGGCACATTGTCCATGAGAATCTCCTACACAAACGAGTATAAGTGGTTGGAGCAAGACATAAGCGACGAGCAACTGCTCACCTCAACCTCCTCATTGGCAACGGTCTGCTCGTCAATGAGCTTGATCTCCGATACCTCTGTCCTCTCTGCCTCGTTGTGGCTCAAGGGAGTCTACAGGAACGAATGTCAGCGACGAGCACTGAGAACAGACAAACAAATGCTTACCTGGATTGAATCCTCAACAACTGTTTGCACATGGGCGACTTCAATCTCCGATACAGCTGTCTCCGTTTCGCTCGTCGTGAGCGGCTCCTGTATAGGCGAGTGTTAGTGACAGTTAAAATTCTACAACCAACGACTGCTCACCTGAACCCCTTCCGATGACGTTGAACCCGAAATGAGCTCGGGCTGACTGAAGGGTGTCGGAGTATTCTCTTCGATGTCGGCTGTCGGGATCACTCCATCCTTGGGCTCGCGCACTGAGATATTCTCGTGCTGCGACGCTGCACAGGGACTAGAGTGATCTTGCTGATCCGGACAACGACGAGGGAGCACGAAGTTGGTGGACAAGAAGGGAATCGAGGCGCAAATGACAGCGCAAACGACGGCGATGGTGAGAGCAGGGGAGATGTTCGAACGACATGTAGTCTTGGACTGCGGAGAACGAGCGGTCGGGCGAGGATGCGAGGTTGAAGTGGAAGCAGGGGGAGGAAGAGAGGGAGCCGCGAAGGCGGGAGAGAATTCAATGAGCGTGATGGGAGTAGCAGACGGCCACTCGCAGACTGGTTCCTGTTGATCTTCTTCTGTGCGAGCCATCACAGGCTTGATGGCCTCGAGGACCAGCAGGGCCTTACAGGTAGTGGGGATGATGGCGAGGTCGGTGGTGGTCTTGACGATGACGGAAGGAACCAACGAAGGCGGGCGCAAGATCAAGTCGGTGACTGTGACCGGAGACGTGGGGATAGAAGACATGTAGTCGGACTCGAGGATGTCGACATTGGCCTGCTGCACCGGTCGAGTGATTTCGACAAACAATGAGCGCATGAAGGTGAAGGCGGGGACGCCAGCAAGGTCGACGGCCTGGAAGACGCTGAGGCCGGTGTTGGCGACCATGCTGACATAGGAGATCGCCGCCAAGATGCCTGCGTAGAGCAGGTGGAATGCGAACATGGTGAGCGGGGGGTGCTGTGGTGAACGGCAAGTGTCGGTGCGTCGGTGAAAGGTCGGAAGACGGAAGGGGTAAGGGTGAAGAGCAGAGGTGGATGGCGATGGGGCTTGGTGTGAGGGAAGGGGGTGTCCGGTGGCTGCTGCTGAGGGGAGGTGGTTGTGGTTGGGAGTCAAGATGGGGGACGAGAAGGAGAGGGCAACAACGAGTCTTATATAGCCAGGATTTCGAAGCCCGACGTGCTGTCAGTTGAAAAACCAACATGTTGGCCTTTTCGGGCGAGTCGACCGTCCAAAACGGGATGGAAGGTTGGTGATCGAGCTTCTCGAGGTGGAGGAGAGGGCGGGTGAGCGGGTGGGGAGGAGTAAGGCCTGCACGCCGCTCGCATCGACGCGTTGTGGGGCATCAAAAGTATCAGAGGCATCTTTGAGAAGTCTATAAAAGCTGTGCCGCCACAAAAATCGCGTCGTGAAGGTGTATGTGGGGCGGCGGGACCGTCGTAACTTTGCTGGAGTTGAGCTTGAAGAGAGGCGCCCGTCGCCTCCTGCAGACGGAAACACGTTGGCGCATAGTCCCTCATCCACCCCAGCTGAAATAGATCCTGCAGCAGAGATCGTGAACGTAAGATAAAACGTATCTTGATGCACCAAATCACGAATAGATTATGGCTAAGTGCAAACTTACGATGCTTGTCGAACGGGCCCTTTGCGGCACTGCAGTCTCAAAGGCCCTGCCTTCTTTCGTCCTCTCTGGTCCTGCATCAGCTCGAGCGTCGTAGAGCGTTGTGCAACTCGCGGCAAAGGAAGCAGTAGAGTCATAATGAAGTCTGAGAGAGACGAGTTCAGGTCACTAGTCATTGAACCAGAGCATATTGCTGACTTACCTGCTGAAAATACTCTGTTCGGTTGATGCTCCCATTTATCCACGTCTCCGCGCTCTCCAGCATCTGACATCTCTTTCAACCCAGTTCCTAACATACCCAACAGACTCGGGCATCGACGCTTGGATGTCCACCCTCTGTCACGCCCACAAAGCTACTAGCCCCCCTGCCCACCCGGATTTCTTCGGAAGCCACTGTACAGGCAACTCGACAACCGGCCGCATAGACTTCTCTCACAATCTCCCGATATATGCGTCTCCTCCGATGTGACAGGTGTCTGCTTGAATGTTTACATGTAATGCGAGACGACTCGCTACGGAGGTGAACCGGGTCTTCGGAATCGTAAAATGGGTCGCCATTTCCACTAGAGACAGAGAGCCTAACCGATTATCGATGGTCCTTGTAGTCATGATGCTGAACGCCCCGCATGAGTATGTGCAGAACAGCCAGCAACAAAACAGTACTTACGAAGTCAACAGTCTCGTCATTCCCCTACTACGACCTCGAGACAAAACAGCCGCGACGACGTGTTCCGAGAGTATTGAAGGCAAGGGTCAAGCATGTTCTTGCGGGATTTGGGCAATACCTGAGAGCGCCATATTGCTCGTTTCGTAGCGGGGTAAGAGCGTACATCGTCAGACTTGAAGCTTGGCGATGTGTGTATATGAGGGCTGAGTATCGACTGGGAAGCTCTGAACAGAAGAGGAGAGGACGCTGCCATCATGGAGTCGGGGGCGATTCGGACGATGTCGACAATGTATGCGTTAGACAGCCAACGTCTCACACTCAATGATGACTTCGTCGTCAAGACCAGCCTCAAGAAGCTGTCGGTGAAGAAGTTATTCAAGAACAACAATGTGGTGTTGCACTGGTGGGCCGTGGTGGCAATTCGGTGGCAATCTGCGATGCTGAACGCGTTATCGATCTCAGATCTTCCGCTGACATCACGTCGGTGTGTCACGCGTTCGTGTGCGTCAAGCCACCGCGACGAACGGCAGCCGGGTCTCGGTCTGTTCTGGTTCACTCTTACACCTCCACTTCTTCGAGCTCGTACACCTCCCTTGCCTTTTCTGCACAGTGACGTTGCAAACACGACATATTCTCAACAAGATTTGCAGTTCCATGTGTCTCAGAACGTGATCGCAGCAGCGGCACGCCTCGTGTGTACTCGGACAAAGAAGCAAATTCAAAGTTCTTTCATTCAAACCATTCCGCTCTCTCAACACGTTTTCAACCATGCCGCGAGGATATAAAGAAGAATCTTTGCACCCAGTTCAACACGACTCTTCCCCCAAACCAACTCCAATCTCTCGCAAACGCTCCTCAAGCGACGTGATGAAGAACAGACGAGCGAGCCGTGCATGTGAAGTCGCGCTCGACGCGAATCTGCTCTCTCCAGCAGCCTTGCGAGATGAAACGGTGATGGAGACAGCAATTGGCAATCTTGAAGCAACCATATTGAACTTCAGTGTCGACCTATCTCACATTCTCAACAAGCTCGTCGCAATCGACAATCTCTTCGAATTCGCCCTCTCAGGTGTGTTCGCCCCATCATCTCAACTCTGTATCTACATGCTGACATCCTGTATAGCCATGAGCCATGAGACGTCTGTGACGTTTGTGTACTCAATCATCTCGCAGTTTCCAACTACTCCCGAAAGCTTCGTCACCTCGCTTTCTTCCAAGCTCTTGTTTCGTCTCTCCCGTTATTTTTGGATGCTGAACTACCCTGCTTCTGGACTTAGCGACAGCCATCGATCCGTCGAGATGACATACGCCTGTTTGCAGGCTGTACCAGAGCTTTCGCTAGGTGATGCGCCAGACACTCCGACCAAGGACGACGAAGACGCAGAACCGTTCTCTAGGAAGAAGTCGCAGAAGGAGAAGAAACGAGCGAGGAGAGCGAGTCGTCCAATACCGTCGGTGGACTCGAGGCATTTTGACAACCTAGGGGTACCGGTTCCGAAGACGAAGGCGGACGCAGAGGGATTGACTAAGACCTTGCTGGACGATCAGATGAGGATTCTCCAGGTGCGTCATGACTGTCTTCGATGCAAGTCCCGTCCTCATGTCTGCGATTTTCAGTACTACTTTCAGACCCTACGCAAGCCCGAGTTGGCGGACAAGTTCAAGACCGCGTACATCCCCGATACTGTAGTCGACGCGAACAACTCGGACGCGTCTACACAACACCCAGATTCTTCTGCTCCGTCCGACGCCGCTACTCAAGAACTTCCTCCAGCATATCCCATCGTGCAACCCATGAAAGCCGCGCTGTATTTCGACACAGCGGAAGGTTTCGGAGACTGGCGCGTGTACATCTCTACACGCGCGGACGGTAACCTGCGCGAAGCGAAGAAGAAGGATCCGACACTCTTCAAGATCATCATCAAGAAGATCAAGTGCGTACCACGATTTTGAGTACCCTTCACATCTTGGCTGACTTTCGCTCGTCCAGGGAACTTTCCAAAGGACACTTCTCTGACGACAACCAGAAACGCCTCAACGGCCCAGACGTCGATATCCCCGTGTTCGAGGCCAAAATGACTCGGGATAGTCGTCTTGTGGTAAAGCTGCTCTATTTAAACTCGATTAACGCGTCGTCCACTAACACTATCCGTAGTATCAAATTGATTGCGTTAAGGAATTCGATAGTGACGTGAGTCTCTATACGTCCGGACTTGATTGTAACTTAACCTAGATTTTCTGCTTAGATCGAATGGCAAGGTCAGTTACGGTCCTGCACTTGACACATGACCCTGACACTTCGTAGTTCTACGTATCTTCGGCATCTACACCCACGCCCAGCTGGACAAACGCTTCTGGGATGCCGTTGGGCACCAGCTCGGAGGGAAGGGCAAGGAGTACAAGAAAAGGTCCGTGTTTTCTCGCTGTTTTTGAGTTCCGTCAGTGAAACTTCTTCCTTCCAGATGCGTCTTTCGCAACGCCCCGCATCATCACGGCGACAGTGTTGTTGGCCCCGCGTCATTCCCGCCTATGAACGAACCGGTCGCTGCACCTGTGACTATCAAGATTCCAGATCTACGAAATGAAGACCGTGAAGAGGTGTGTATTACTGTTCAATAGATATGTTACATGCTCATCTTGCCATCCAGCTACATTCGCTCCTCGTGTAGGTCATTTTCTCTGAATACTTAGAACTCGAGCTTAACTTCCTCCAGACTCGAGAAGTTTGTTACGTTCTCTCAAGTAAGCGTCCACGCCCTGTGATTCTGATTCTGGATGTTGGATCACTGACGATGTGCGTAGGCTCTCCTGAACAGCATTCTGGCGGATCAAGACGTCGCTCATGTATTCCAGATGTCGTAAGTGCCTGATAACGGGTTATCCTCGTCTCGACGCACACATCTTTTGTAGTCCTCAAGAGCAACAGATAGTTCAACATGGCTCTTCTTGCTATGTGCTCGGTCGGAGTGGTACTGGGTGAGCATCGATACATCTAGACCTTCGAAAAGATTGCTGAAGTTGATTGTTACAGCAAAACTACCACAATGATCTTCAAGATGCTCGGCATCGAGCGTACCTGGGAGCAGACCAAAGAAGTCTTTGAGAATGCCGTCTCTCGCCCTCGTCAGCTCTTCGTGACTCAGTCCAAGGTTCTTGCTGAGAAGGTCGAGGAGTACTATGCCAAGCTTTCTCAGTCCCTCGCTGCAGAGCAACGCTCTACACAAGAGTCGACCAAATTGTCGACGGATAAGGAGCAGAAAGGCCTCGTCGATCGCGACGAGGAGGACTTGCATCGCGGAGAGTTGCCCAAGCGCTTTGGAGAGTTGGAGGATAAACATTTTCCACTCTTTCTCACGTATGATCAGGTATTCCCGATCGATACGTCGCGAGATGTGCGTAGGCTGATTGCGCTTCCTATGCGTAGCTTTGCAGGTTACTTGAAGGCGAGCTGGGTGTAAAGCTTGGGTTCATGCCTAACGACAACGCCGATCCTACGTCAAGTCCGACAGCTACGCCCGTGTCCAACGACTACATGCTCCAAAAGCGAGCTTCGTTCGTATCTTATTTGGAGTTTCTCAGGACGTATTGGCCACACTTCCCTCAGAACCTTACGAAGAAACTCGGTACGCATTGCTATCCATATGATAGACTTCTTCTGCTCATCTCCTCGTCCAGATCCCGCATTAGTCTTCGCCGAGTTCATGGGTAAGTTTGATATCCACAATGGGCGCAGACCGCGGCTTATGTTGTCATGAACAGGTGTGGTGAAAGGATCTGAGCGCACTCTACAATCGGAGTCCGGATATCTCACTAAAGAGGAATATGAAGCATTGAGCGTTCGCTCCCATGGCACGTTCTCCAACCAGCGGGACGCGATCTACAGCCTCTTCGTCACGTATCAACGGATGAGAGCTGAACGACGCCATTATGATGCGGCAGACAGGTCGATATAATTAGTCTGTCAACATGGTAATTTCATGTGCTCACACACTTCCAGGACGCACGCTATCGTCAAGAATTTGCTCGGAGTTGGAATCCCTGGACGGCCTGTGGACTTCATGTAAGCTTTACCTGCACGCGTCATCCAAGTAAAGGCTGAGTATTTTCTCAGATACGTCGATGAGGTGCAGGATAATCTTCTGATCGACGCTCATAGTGAGTGAGACCCTTATTCGCGAGAAGACAGTTGCTGAGCTTGCCTTCAGTTCTACGATCGATCTGCAGCAACCCAAACGGTCTTTTCTGGGCAGGCGACACTGCTCAGACTATCTCCGCAGGCAGCTCTTTCCGCTTCAACGATCTCAAAGCCTTCCTCTACCGTCTCGAGGTAAGCCATTCTACTTGATTGAAAAGCAAATTCACTGATCGTCATACAGGAAGTACGACAAGGTGGAGAACCCCCGAAGCCGCCGGAGACTTTCCAGCTCATCACGAACTATCGATCCCACAACGGTATTGTCGGATGCGCTCATAGTGTCGTCGCATTAATCACAGAGTTCTGGCCTCATGCCATCGACACACTGGCTGAAGAGAAAGGCATTGTCGACGGATTGAAGCCTGTGTTTTTCAGCGGGTGGGACAAGGATACTGTGCGGTACGAGCAGTTCCTTTTCGGTGAATCGTAAGTCGCCTTCATGATTGGTTATTTATGTTGCCTAATCGTTCCTTTAGTGGAAGTCAAATTGAGTTCGGCGCGAAACAATGTAGGTGATGTGGTGTTGGTAAGTCGGCCATTACTCACGTTTCCCTCAGGTATCTTGGTCAGAGACGATGTAGCCAGGGAAAAGCTCCGAAAACAAGTCGGAGATATTGGCCTCATCCTGTAAGCAAAGTCTACCATTTTGTACCCCATACCCTTTCTGACAGGCTGTTCCATAGGACGCTTTATGAGAGCAAAGGTCTGGAATTCGATGATGTGAGGCTCTTCAGTCCAAAACATCGGAGACTTTGTCCTGAAGTTTGTGATATAGGTACTGCTGTACAACTTCTTTGAGGACTCAACGGTCGACTTGTCTCAGTGGAGAGTTGTGCTGAATGCTCTACCCACGAAAGAGATCAATTGTCCCCGCTTTGACGATAATCGCCACAGTGGAGTATGTCGAGAAGTCAGTGAAGTCTCGTATCCTGATATACATATGATCTTGCTAATGTTAGTCTGCTGCAGCTCAAGTTTCTTTATGTCGCTATCACTCGCGCGAGGAAGAACTTGTGGATCGCTGACTGTTCTGAAAGAGGCGAGCCGATGAGGGTAAGTTGCCTGCCTAACACATTCGTCTTCATCTTTTCAAGCTTTGATTTGCAGGCGGTTTGGGATTCCAAGGATCGAGTACAGAACTGCTCTCCGGGGGATAATGTTCCTCAGCTAACAACAGTGTCTTCTCCTGAAGAATGGGCCCAAACAGCGCGTACGTTGTTCGACAATAGACGATACCTACAAGCCGTACACAGCTACGAACGTGCTGGCCTTCTTCGGGAGAAGGATGTGGCTTACGCATATTACTTCCGAGAACAAGCCCGGGCTATGCCTGCCACGTCTCGTCCTGGTGATAACCCACGCAATGTAGCCTTCATTGATGCTGCTGAGGCTTTCCTTGCCTCAGCAGAAGTTGCAGAGAGCCGGCAGGAGAGGCTGGCATACTATCGTATTGCCGCGGAATGTTTCACGGAAGGCGACGAGAATGGAAGGGCCGCTGCGGCCTATTTGTCTGCAACTGAGTATACACGATCCGCACAACACTACCGTAAAGCTGGTATGTTTGACGAAGCGGTGAATGTGGTTCAAACGCACAGGAAGGACATTCCAGCCCCAGCTGCGGAGAAGATCATCGACGTCGCCAAGCTCCACTATTTCACCAAGAACAAGGTCGAGTGAGTCGCTTATCGGCATCTGCATCAAGATGGTTGTGCTCACTTCTTCTCTAGTCAAGCTACTCGACTATTTGACTCGCTCGAGGATGCCATGGAGTACATGGAGGAGTACGAATTCGACGTTGCTCGAGCCGACCTCTTCGAACGCAGCGGCAGGCTAACAGAAGCCGCGGAGCTCCACATATCTGAAGGCCGCGTCGTCAAAGCAATCTCCTTGTTGTTAAAGGATGCCGGCGACGACTCTTTGAGTCGCGCCCAGTCATGCCTCTTGGACGGCCTCTGGAAAGCACTACCATTCGGAGTCACAGTCAGGTTCCGTGAACAATGCGGGCAACCGGCAGCTTTCCTTAACGACCTCATCTTGCAATCCGACGAGTTTCTGAAGACTCCTGGAATCTCCACTCACGTTCAGGATCAGGTAGGTCCCTCCCGTCACATTACTTAAAATCGATGCCTCACATCTCCTGTGTCCAGCTCCACATGTTCAAAGCCATCTTCGAACGCAATCTCCCTTCTCTTCGGAAGCTAGCTCTCAGGTTCAACTCTGAGCATCAGGACCCTACTTCTGCCCTCCTCTGCCTCGATCATCTCTTCAGTCTGCCGTTCAAGTTACAGAACGCGTCTGTCTTCGAAGTATCCACTATCTTGGAGGCGTTCATACTGTACACGAGGTTGCTAGTCAAGCTTGCTATCCATTGGAACCCCGCGCAGGAGGCCACTGTGCAGCGCCTCTTCGGCTTCCGTATGCACTCTGCCAGCACCTTCATCATACACCACGGCACTCGCCTCAAAGAAACAATAATGAAAAACCCACGAGCCCTGGCAACCGATGATCCAAGCGGACTCATAATTCGCAATACCGACCTCAACTTCACGCTCAAGACTTGGATGGTGTTGCATCTGCGAACACGGGCTGAGCTTGAGAACACAGAGAGTCACAACGCGCCCGCATTCTTGCCATGTGTTATTCATGCTGTGCTCGGCGAGTGTTATAGCAGAGATTGCCGGCATGTGCACATCTCCAGCGATGCAGTGGATGCCGAATGGTTCAGCTGCCACATTCGGATAATATTCCAGCAGATAATCATATACCACACACTCATGGGCTTCCAAAAGCGCGAGATATACCTCGGTCAACAAAAGTACGTGGATCGTTGGTCTACTCATGCAAGAGGCTCATGTAGCACTTTTGCAGATATTGGCTCGAAGTCCTTTATCATGCCTTGTATCCTCCGAGTTCTCGCCTAGGGTCGCTCATGCTCTTGGATCGTTCCAAGATACCGGAAGGCGGGAGAGCTGTGCCCATCATTCGTGATTGGCTGCGCAACCTCTTCTATAGCTTTGATCCTCGAGCACGAAATCAGAGTCGAATGTTCGTCTCGCACATGACAGATTTGGTACAGCTCGCATTCTACTTCGACAGGGAAGATGCACAAGCGTACATCAGCCGTATACCCTGCGTCGCGAATGCTCCGCCTCCCTGGTTGTTGCGAAACCAAGACAAAAGCTCTTATGTCATCAACGACCTCATTGAACTCGTGAAGAGCGATTCGGAGCACGCGATCTCCACTGGTGTATTGTTTCTGAAGTATGTGCTCTGCTATCTGTGCCGATCCGACTCACTGATTCTTCATCACAGACACATCTGCTCAGGCGCATCGGTGGTCAATATCAGCTCATTGGCTCGATTAGTTGAGATGATATGCGGAGCCGGAGCAATAGCACTTCACATGGAACGGTCTTCACTACACGATCTCTCTCTTCCGCTCAACTGGTTGCGCGAACTGTCACTGGCGCACCGTAACACGCAGATGATTTTCCTCTTCGTGGAATCCATTGCTACTCTTCTGGTCAACATCTACACAGGAGCAGGTCGGGTGGTCCAGATCAATCATTGTACTGCACTGACGTCGTATGTTAGATCACTTGCTATTCTACCAAGGAAGAAATTTGGCTATCGCAAAACCTCCAGTTAGATCGATCTTCATCGCCCGAATGTAAGTCTCAACGTTGTGTTTCAATATCGACGTCTGATTCATATCTGAATGACCCAGTTGTCGCGCTATATGTTTCCGTAAGTAAAGTCAAGTAAACTTTGGCAGTCAGATACTGAGAGCACTGTTGACAGTCGGCTACAACTTTCGAAATCTCAGCTTCAGGATCTCGATATGTAAAGCGATCGGACAGATGAGGAAGGTGGATAATCATGCGCATCCACTCCTCTACTCTCGGTGAGCGGGCAATGCGAGGGTCGTCCCCTTATATAACACTCACATACACCCTAGCTTCACGAATGCTCGTCACTGGGATGATATGGTCAAGGCCTTACGCTGGTTGGAGCGGACATATGCATCTCGCGTCGACGAATGGATACATCTCAAGGAAGAGAAGTTCATCAAACCTCCACTGAAACCAACACGAGGAGTCCGAATAGTCGTCTATAAAGACATATCGGATATACCCATTCTTCTCAGCGGCGGTACACCAGCTCATAGGCTGCGAGCTGATGCAGAAGCATTCGTCCCTCGCGCTCTTCCTGCATCCACTGCAGATGAAGCTGAAGAGGATGGGCCGGAAGACGAGGTCATCCGAGATAATGAAGATGACGTTGGTGTGGCCCAAGCTGAGGATCTCCAAGCTGCCGAATTATCCATCGATGCGGAGCGCGTTGAACAAGCTGTGATCCCGCCCACAGAGCAAGAAATCGAAGCTGCTCGCCTCATCCAGCTCTTTTACCGCAAGACGCTGCGACACCGCAAAGTCCGTGCTACTGCTGCTTCGGAAGCGAGAACGCGTTGGTTCAAGGGATACCTCAGAGCTGTCAAACAGTACCCTGGAGTCCTCAACAAACCCTACGAGCGACTATTCCTGGGCCCCCTTCCCCATGCTCTTGTCTGCCTAGAGAAAATGTCGTTGAATACGGACAGCGCAAAGAAAAAAGCCCTCATTCGTCTCAGGACCACGCAACATCGGGACATCGAAGATGCGCAAGAGCAGTTCGACAAGGCACGGTATGACATACTCTTCGATGAATTTGCACCTGGTCTCCTGAACACAGCTTGCTTGACAGACGTACTCTGAAGGAGCTCACGAGGTTGCAAAACCTGCTCGGTCCCAATCTTTCCTCCAAGGCCACAACAGTGCATGCTCTGCAGGACGTGAGGCAACTCAGAAAATGCATTTTGGAAGTCGAGGCGATGGTGCAGACGTTCGGAATCGAAGATTGGGACCTTCAGATCGCCATCAAGGGCATCGTGAAAGAACGAGTGCAAAAGAAAGAGAAGAAGCCGCAGTTAGTGTTGGACGACGACTTCGAGCTCGAGCTCGAATTTGCGTGAAGCCGCGTATAACATGAAGTATAGACGACAAGTATTGTATAACCTTCTATTGATTTCTACCTGTAGACCTGTATAGACCAATGTCTTGTTTTGTATTCTCTTGAAATGCGTACTATATATGTATTCGCAGCTGCACATCCAATTGCGAGGGTGCCGTCATCATGGTACCTGCAAGCCTTTCGCTGTAGGGCACATAATCTAACCCAGTCACATTGCCACTGTAAACGAAAGATGATCAGGAAAGAAGACGATGAGATGCAGAGAAAGCTGAGGCTGTTGTGCTTACTATATGAGATGGCCGCAGTGCGGAAGGACGCCCGGGCTAGCGCGGCGCGCAGTCTGTCTTCGGCTTGAGTTGTCTTGGATCGCAACCACTAGCCCCGCCCGCCTCCGCCTCTCTGCTCGTCGCCCTCCGTCCCTCTCATCGCCTCCCCGAACAACACAGGTGTAAAGACTCGTTGGATCGGCGAAGATGAAGGGTGTTTCGAAGGCATTCTCTCGGTAAGAGCGCCTTCCAGCTGCATTCCGGCATTCATACTCGGAACTATCGTCTGACTATCGTTATGTTTTCTCCGATACAGTATGCCCCACTTGGTGACATCCAAGGTTGGGCTCTCAAAGAGTGAGTGCCGCTGGTTATAGATGGACATTTGTTGACATAGACTGATGCGTCAAACTCAGAATCCAACGATGCCGAATTCGATGATTACAACCGCCGATTTGCCTCCTTGGAGCAAGCTATCGAGAAGCTCATCAAGGACACCAAGGCCTTTTCCGATGCAGTCACCAACCTATTCACCTCCGGACACGGTTTCGCCACCCATTTTGCGAACCTATTCCGCCCGTTGGTTGGCGAATACGATCTCATTGGCAAGCATCCTCAAGCGGAGCATACGGTGAAGAATGTGGATGCATACGAGGGTGCCTTGGAGGAGCTGAAGAACTCGATCCTTCCGGAGTTGGAGCTGATTGAGGGCAGGATCTTGGGCCCGATGAAGGAGCTGCAGGGGGTCATGAAGACGATTAGGAAGACTATCACGAAGCGAGAGCATAAAGTGCGTGTGGCTTCTTTTCTGCCTCAGGACCCAAAGGCTGATTCAACGCGCTTGATAGCTTGTCGACTATGATCGTTACAATAACTCCCTGACCAAGCTTCGGGACAAGAAGGAGAAGAGCTTGAACGACGAGAAGAATTTGTTCAAGGTGCATATATTGATTTTTGGTCGTCTGCTGTCCGCCTAAGAAATTTTGCAGCTGGAACAAGATTTTGAGATCGCCTCAAACGAGTACGAATACATCAATGGGTCCCTAAAGACTGAATTGCCCAAGTTTATGCAGCTTGCTGCTCAATTCATCGATCCTCTTTACCACTCATTCTTCTACATGCAGTATGTATTCTGGCTCTTTAGGCCCCATCGGACTTGCGCTCATCCAAGTGCAACAGGTTGAATATTTTCTATCTCCTCTTGGAGAAGCTCAGCGGATTTGCAGAAGGTCGCTACACTATCAACGTCACTCCAGCTCAGATCGCGGAAGAGTACGAGGAGAAACGCGGAGATGCAGCACAAAGAGTAGAGCAGCTGAATGTCGTGCAGCGGATAGCGAGCGTTTGTGCGTGTCATGTTTACGCTCAGTGTTATGCAGGCGCAGTTGACATCTGATACTACTTTGACTCAATAGCCAAGATGTTGCAACAAAATCGCGTCGCATCAGGAGGCGAGAGACCCGCCGTGGGTCGCCAAGTCTCCTCAACCTCCACCAGCGCCGGTACCACAAGGTCCCTTGCACCACCACCCGTGCGATCGCCGTCGAGCGCGTCTTCAACCTCTTCCTATATTAAGAAAGCACCACCTCCCCCTCCTGGCCCGACTGCAGCTCCCCCTCCGCCTTACTCTCCCACTGCCAACAATTCATCGAAGCCATCTTTCGGCGTCGCCAGTGCGGCCGCAGCTGCAGCCAAGAGAGCCCCTCCGCCGCCACCACATTGAAGCCCAAACCGAAGGCAGCCGAATATGTGACGGCGTTGTATGACTTCGAGGCGCAGGCGGACGGCGATTTGGATTTCAAGGCTGGAGATCGGATTGAGATAGTGGAAAAATCGGACAGCACAGAGGACTGGTGGACTGGGAAGATTAATGGGAGGCAGGGTGTTTTCCCTGGTACGTTTTCGTGGTCGCTGTCATTCGTAGATGCCTCAAACTAATCACCTTTTCGTCTTGCTAACAGGAAACTATGTACAGACTGAGTAATCGTGCCCAGTGGTGCACTGTTCATTCCCAACGTTTCCTCTAGGATTTTTCTTCGCGGAGTGTAGATTCAGATTGAGATCACAGCTTATTGCGCACATCCTACTTGTACGCTTCTATCGGAATGAAAGGGCGAGGACCATTTGTTGTATTTATAGAAAATGAGAAGAGATCCAGTGTATTTTCCTTCACCTTCGCATTCAATTCGTATGCCGACTCTAAGAGCTATGTACGGCCAGTTTGAATGGCACTCCGCCAATTCATATCAAAGCTCACAGTTATATTCCTTTCTCAAGTCAAACCATAGCGTCCGATTTTGTCTTTGAGTAGTCGTGATCAAGTTGGAGTTCGAACGAATCTCGAGAAGAGATCGGGAGGTTCGGAAGTGCTTGGATGATCGGCAGCGTTGAGTAGCGCCTTCGGCTAGACAAAGGAAAGGCTATCTGCTTATGTAACCGAGGTTTCAACTCTCTCTTCCTTCTTACCTCCTCCTCGGAGTTGTTTTTCCGTTCCTCCTTTCTTTATCCTCCTCTTGGCTACCTCTCATTCACCTCCCTACATTATCACATCTGCGACACCCATTATATCCGAAAAATTGCGAATATCGTCCGCGTCATCGTTCTCAATGTTCAAAGCGCATCAGGGACCGGAACAGAGGACGGACAGCTCTCCGGCACATCTTCAATCTCCTAGTGCAGGAAGCTCAAGACTGCAGAGACCGGAGTCGTCGCACGAGTTTGACTCGCCACAGGGCAGTGATAACCACTCAAATGCGTCAGGTCGGACACCGGACGGAAGGAGGGGAATGGCGAGGCGGAATCATAGCCTCCTTACTCCAAAGTACGCCGCAGTCTGATTATTTTCAATGTTGCCACTTGCTCATGCAGTCCATGTCTATTCGCTAGTTCCTCACCTGCTGCGAAAAGTCTCCTAACACCCGCGCATAAGTCTTCCCATTTACCCACACCACAAAGGTGAGCTCTGCTTTTGCAAAAAGTCCTGGGTACCTTCTTGCTGCATGTCGCCGTGGCGAGACTACGCTTCAAAGTGGACCCTCTGCGCACCTTCTTTCTCTTCGGGCGGGGACTGTTTGAGGGATCTTAAGAGGAAGATCTGCCTCATGTGCGAGAATTGACGTGCATGCAAGGTTCTATGGCATGTCTCTCCGGTCGCTGACGAGGGTAGCCAAGGTTCTTCCTTATCTCATCACTCTGAAACCACGCTCCGGCACTCTAGTTTCGGAGGATGCCATTTGTGCGACCCAGAGAGGGCATAGATCGAGCGCGCACACTGTATCCCGAGTTGACCTGACGGCATAATGATGCCCAGTAATTTGCATTGGAAGCTATTTTGCATGCAAACCGCCCAGGGTCACCATGGGCACCATGGTCGAAAATGTCGCGCTCCGTCTATGCATATGGCTGGACCCCTCTCCATCTGCGACATTTCTCTTCTTCCTCCCTTATCCTTCCCATGTTGCTTGACACTTTGATTCCTTTGGCGCATCTACCTGCATGTTTTGCGCGTGCTGACATCTCACTTTGTAGCCCCGGCAACCTCAGTCTGAGTCTCGGTTTATCCGATGGCAGTCCTGTCAGACAAGGGTAAGAGATCGCGTTCCGTCTTCTACGACTGTCAATGAGGAGATTCACATTTTCGTACAGAAGCTCGTCAGGGCGCGCATCAGCGTCCACCACCAAATTAAGAGACTTGTCGCAGTAAGTGGACCATCATACTGAGTATCACTTCTTCTGACCGGCTCTTCAGGAGTGAACGTGGCGCCCTACCGAATGAGTCTTTCCCTACTCCAGAATCGAGGTATGTTTGGCTATCCTACACACGCAATTCAAATACTCATCGCTCAACTTGTCAGTCCAATGTACGCTCGACGACCACGATCGTCCAATAATGCGTACGTGACACGATTCTATCTTGACAGAGTGTTCATGGGTACTGATGTCATATTCAGGTCTACCTCTCCACCGAGAACTCCCCGCCCAAACAGCAGTAGCAGTAGATTCATGTTCCAAGCTAGCGCTACTCTCTCTACCGCTTCGGCTCCTACCACCCCTCCCCCTCGCTCACGAGATGTCTCTCCGCCGCTTCGATCCTCACTGTCTTCACCTTTCGTCGACCGTTCAGCGCAATTGACACCAGCGCACAACCATGAGGGCCCCCCGTCGCGTCGGTCGCGTTCACATATCAGCAGTCCCGAAACGAGCCCGATGGTCGTAGACGACATGTTCTCACCCGTGCCGTCGACGTCCACTATCAAATCTACACCCTCTCTCAAGGCTCCTGTTCCAACCCGACCTTTGAGTGGTGGGGATATGGACCGAATGCAGCGTCAGC
>RWJN01000379.1:0-34674 GCA_004332605.1 Steccherinum ochraceum
GCGATGATCATGCCTGACGAAAGCTGAGCATCTAAGCGCCCCGATGACAGACGATGATGATCGCTCAACAGGCTGATAACAGGTTGATCAAAGTCGTCAGCCATGGTCGGGAATCCGATGTTTTGCTGATGTGCAAGGCGCGAGAAGTCTTTTGAAATCTTATGCCAAGGTGAGCACAGATCGGTTCATTTCTGTTCGCGATGGCGTTATCTATCCCATAGGTGGAAAGCAGATCTCTAGGTGTTTGTCGAAGACTCTACCATCGCATTAAGGAGATCCGGAGTTTGGAACGATCATAATGGACAGTTTCGCCCTTCTTCACACTGTAAGTAGGAATCTCCGAATTCGGACTACATCCTAGCTGATATTGAACCAGCGTCCGGAGAATCGGTTTTCCTTCTCTTTTTGGTGTAGTGTTGTATCTTGGTAGTGATACTGCCGTCGGGGAGTCGACATAGTCGTCTCGCACTAAGAACGGCTCGCTGATCGTAGGCACTCAGGCCCGCGTACACTACCTCGGGGAAATGCTGTTACGCACTGCATGTGGGACTCGTCAGAACCGGTGCTCAGAGGCGATGCACGGTTCTTTGCAGCCCTCTCTTCCGTCCTCCTCTCTCCTCCTCTCAGCCTCCGCCCTACTCACCATCCATCATCTTGCTGCACGAAAGTTTTGATACCCACCAGAACTCCGTACCTCTTTAACCACTCTGGTGGGAGGTCGTCCTCGTCCTGGATAATTCCACTCCAAGTGCGTCGTACCACAGACTCCTAAATCGCAAAACGTTCGTACTTACGTTCGTTTGTGATTTTGCAAATCAAGCTGTAGTCGGTCATTCATGACCCTTGACCATCTGTTTCGTACTTCGGTCTCGGACCTATGACGGATGGAGTTCCAGAGAGGTGTTCGTTTGTAAGGGAACACTGGAATTGAGCTATCACAGATTCTCTAGCCACCTCGATCATCTCCTGGGTACGTCTTCTTTTCGCTAGAGCATCTGTCTTCTTGTCTCTGACCACTTTGTATGCTAGATATTGTGTCATAGCTTCAACTTTCGCGCCAGTCACCTTCTAACGATCCGGGACGATAGAGGGATGTTGTCGGGTGGTCTTTGGCTGCGCCATCAGCCGCTTTCCGGTCAGCTCCCTCATTTCGAGCATGTTTGTGGTGGCCTTTAACCCATTTGATTCTAGCGCATCCTTCTTTTTGTCCGGTTTTGCCGCCTCTCCGAGAAGAAGATAGTCGATGCTCAGAACATTGATCACTCTCTGGGACAAGCCACACTGAAAAGGCCGCAGGAGGGTCCCGATTCTTCTCTGTATGTGGACCCTTCTTTCATAACATTCTCGCTGTTTTGACATGGGCCATGGCATCGGAATCTGCGCCTCCGCACTTGAATCTGACCAACTTCAACAAGCCCAGCCGCCCAGGATTGATTTCACAGCCGCTTGAACAAGCTGGTAGTAAGATGAGGTAATTCCGGACTTTCGAGTCTCACTGGACTTCTCACTCTCGGACCCTTCTCACTATGAGACTAGTAATGTTCTCTCCATTTACCCTTCATGATGGTGATGGAGTATTCCTTGGCTCTCACAGTGGAGTGTTTTATTCATGAATACATCTGTTTCTCTCCCCCGGCTGGATATGAACATCGATTTCCGAGCTGAAGCTACCTCATCACTGAAATCTCCGATTTTCGTCTCTTGCTTCTTAACGATAGCTCGGAATTTTTTTTTCTTTTGGTGAGAATCGAGAAAAAGGACTGTCGAATGCACTGCGAGCATTGAAGAATGTATGGGATGGACGGTCGTGAAGAGGTGGCAAACGAAGCACAATTTGTTCGACACGACGCTGATCGGGCTCTAGACGCCCGTGGTATCGGGCCTGCGTCTGCTTGCGGACGACCTCTGAATGTCCACACCGGGCCGAGGGTCATTTTGTTTACATGTATCGATAGCTACGACACGTATCTACTCGATGGTGCGCGCTTGGGTCTTACAATTCGACCCTGCGGCCACTGCGAGGCTGCGAGTGCCCACCCCCCAGCGGCCGTGCCGATCCTGCCGTACGGCGCTTACCCGATTAGGCAGGTGCTCCGGTGGCGCGGCACTTTCTGTGAGGCGCATTATCTGTGAGGCGCATTTTTCTGTACGGCGCACCCTCTCTGTACGGCGCATTTCCTCTCTCACGCGCACCCACACTCACCAAGTGCGCATTTAATTTTTGTGCACTTTGAACAGCATAAAAACTTGTTTTGAAACAAAGTTCAGTAATGAAATGAGTGAGTGTCGTGCCGCTCCGAGTCTGCATCTCTCATTCCTTGTCACTTCCACTTCAGGGTTCTAGGATGCAGTGTCCTTTCCTGGCTGCTTGGCAGTGGTTGTCTCCCGGGCTTCACTAATTCGACGCATTGGGGGAAAATTGACGCAAGACGACGCATGAGCCGCACGGGCCGGCGCGCGAGAGACGCATATCGACGCCCTGACCGACGCACTGGTCGACGCATTAGCCGACGCGCGCAGGCGCCCCGCCGCCGTGACACTCGAGTCTCCGGCCCGAGTTTTTGCTATTTCTCAATTCCTCACAGCCCTTTCTCACTTTTCGTCCTTTGACATCAAACTTCAGACCACGGCGACGCCGTGAGAGTTAGTCCAACGCAGACGGCAACAATCTCATATCTCATCACCACCTGTAATCTCCAGGGCTTCACTGACCAAGCTTACTTACTCTACATGTATTCAAATTATCATCTCAACTTATATATGTTGCCATTGTTAAGAAGGCGTTAGGGCAAACCTGGAGACACTGCTCAAGAGAAATTACTCAACGGGTACTTGAGCACGTAGATAAATATTGTTTCCTTGATTGAAGTGATCCCCGCAAGCGACGCACAGCGGAGACGCGTTTGTAAAATATGACAAGGCAGACATTTATTGACGCAAACCAGACGCATACGACGCTGCGTCGACGCATCCTCAACGCACTCCTTGCGCATCGACGCACTCGACGCCTGCGCGTGACGCAACGCGACGCGCGGAGTCACGCAGATTGACGCACCGCGCCAAGTAGCGTGACGCATGCCGACGCAGCGTGTGACGCATATCGACGCATATTCCGACGCATCTAGACGCATATTTTGACGCATGCCGACGTATACTCCGACGCACTTTGAGACTCAAGAAGACGCGTTTTTGACTCTAATTCTACGAAATTGCGCACTAGAGCGACTTTCTCGTCATCTTGTTCATCTAGTGCCGTCTTGCCGCCTTGCCGTTTGATCGAATTCTCCTTATTTGGCAACACCGACAGGATAATTTTAGCTCCCGCTGTCCACTCCGAATTTCGAAGATTTGCGTCTATATCAAGTCTAATTCGATGTAGGCACAGAATTATATAGGTGGATGGCCCAGTAGTCTCAATACAATCTGTGCGTAAGATACTTCAAAACCTATACTTAGGCCTTAGGAGTGCATTGAGCCCGGCATGCCAGACGACCGACGACGGACAAGCGCCAAAGTCCCGACGCATGCCAGTACTAGTGATCGGCGCGCTGGAAGCCTACTGGCCAATTTTCTATGGTGAGTACAGACATTCACAGGCTCTCAATGAATTTTTCAACCCAAAGAAACTCCTAGTATCCTACGCATGCGTCAAGCTGCGCACGCATCGACGCATACTGACGCATTCTCGACGCATCTAACGCCAGTGCGTTACGCAATGCGTCGATGTGCGCGCGTTTGCGTCGAATTCTGGTGTCCCGTTGTCTCCCGGCGCATCTGTTGCAGATACTGGGCACTGCAACTCAATCTCGACGACCACTATGGCAGAACGGAACAATGCAAGGTTGCAGCAACAGCCTTTCGTCAATGATTAGATCACTTCGAGACAGCATCCGTTGCACACCCGAAGTCAGTGAGCTCCCTGTATATAATCCGGGGACCTCGAGAGGACCTTGATATTGCATCCGAACTACTCCGAGCCGTAGGCGTTGCTGGCAAGTGAGTGGCCTTCACCGACATTTGCAACTCAACGAGCTGACGTGCAAACTGCCTAGCTGCCCTTCGGTAATAACATCTACGACACAAATATTATAATCTGAGGCTCTTCCCGCCTTCGCTGCAATGGCTCCTCCCATTTTTATGTTCGTTGTACTTGCTTTTGCTCTCATGCGTGGCAAAAATATCATGGCATCCCCTCTCACACTTCGGTAGGTGCCATGCAGCTTGTCTTTCGCTGCACCGGGAATTCACGCTGTCTGTTCTAGAGAATGGGCGAATACACCTCAACTTCAAGCCACACATTTCGGTCGCAGTGCAGTCTCTGGATGGGCTCCAACAACCAATCCTAACTCCGTCCCTTCTTTGAGCGGAGTCCGGCTGCCTCGGGAAATAGGTTCCCTACCGTCACCGCGTGAAATGACTAGTTCTCGGTATGTGGTCTCGGACTCCTGCAATTTACACTTCACTGAATCTCGTCAATTTTATAAGACCTCCTGTGAGGAGATTTTCGGAAGATTGGTCAAATCCAGACCTCTCAGGGCTTCGGTTTGGAGATGAGGGTATGAATGTGGCCGCCATCAAACTACCCGGTAGTTCGCCGCTGCCTCTCGACGCAAGTTCTGCTCTTCCGGAGACGAGCACAGCGTAGGCGATGTTGCGCTGAGAGGTAGCTCTATGATCATATCCGTTACGGAGCAGGCTTGTGACCTGCCAAGGACGATCTTGTCGTAGTTACACGAATATATACAATTTCTTCCTCAGTCTCCCGAGGGCTATTCCAGTACGATCAACCTGCTAGATTGTGAAGTGTTGCTGTGCTTTTGATGGGAAATCAGGCTATGCGGAATCAGCTGGAATACTTACTTAAGTAAGAAGTATAGTCACGGTAGGCGTCCATGTGCAGTCGGAGCACATTGCGGATTCCCAGCGCTGCAACGGCGGACGTCAAGCGGACGTCTTCTCCTCTATACTCTGAGGGCCTCTACCACTCGGCTCGTCGCTCGGCTATGAATGATTCTACCACGCCAATTTGAAGACCGTTCGAAAGGTACGCTTGTATTATAAATTATATTATGCACATGACACAGTGGCTAGAAATACAAAGGATTCTTGTTCTTCTCGCACGCCAAGGAGGCTGCATCCTGTCCATCGACCACTCACAACCACATCTGCATCAACCCTCACACTGGCTCTCCTCCTGACTTTCAATGCATCTAGCCCGGAGGAGCAATCGCCTAGGATGTTTTCCACTGTCGAACGCAGCACGAAATTCGGCCACACGGCGCTGCAACCGCTCAGGAATATCCGATCGTCTGTCCGCCTCATACTGCACGAAGAGCTCTTCCGGCACACGCGCCATCCGTTCCCGCCGTTCTGCAAGCGTCAGCTCCTCATACTCCTTGTCTTCTGGGTCTTTGGCGTCGGCCTCATCTTCATCTTGATCATCCGTCTTGTCAGACTTCTTCTTCGAGCAGCTTGTGGCTTTCATGCCACGCGGAATGCGCACGATCACACCGGACTTGGGGTTGTACGAGGTAAAGATCGACGGCGTTGCACCCGAACTCGAACTCGAGCCCAAAGAGCTCGGGTTAACACTCGAACCTCTCGACAACGACGCAGACCCACGCGAAGCAACCAAGGCCACACTCCCGCTTCTACTCGGACCTCGACTTCCACCCAGTTCCGGAGTCAAACTTACCCCCCTCGCTTGCCGTTCCCTCAACATCTTCTGCTTCATAAGTGGATCTTGCGGCATAACCATACTGAGTTTCTTCGTCAGCGCCTGACGTTCGTCTTGCAAAGATGCAGTGCGTCTGTCAGGAGCCAGTGGTAGTGGCGGTGGTCGATAGCGAGAGGAGGCAGACGATGCGGAGACGGGAACAGTGGCCACGGGAACGGAAACAGCAACAGAGGTTGATGCACGCGCTTGAGGCATACTCTTCTGCACTTGCGGTTGAGATTGCGGGGTTGGGAGAGGCATAGCGGGCTCCACGTCCAGTCTTCTCCTCTTGTTGGGAGATGAAGGAGACGTGGCCCGTCGCTTGACCGGTGAGGGCTGGATCTTACTCGGATCTCGTCCAAGACGAGCGTTCTTGAGGTCGACGAACGGGACTTCCACACCAGAGCGTACAGACGAAGTAACAGACTTGTCACGCGAGGACGGTTGGGACTTGCTCTTCGGTTTCGGAGTCCTTGGGGTCGGTACAGGAATGGCATCGAGTCGCCTGCGTTCCAGTGTAGACGGTCCTGGATCTCTCAATGGTGCGAGGAGCTGAATGGGCGATCCGAGGTCTGGATCGTCCCATGTTGTCGCATTCGGCGACTGACGAGGGCTTTGCTCGTTGCGGGCTTTGTCCTGGCGACGGCTAGGATACACGGCTCGTGACTGAGATCGTGGCGTCATGAGCTCCGAAGGAATCTCTATGGGATTCTTCTTCTTCTGAGGGGGAGTACGTGGTCTCGAGGGCTCGAGTATCTGCTTGACTTCTTGTTGTACCTTTTCTTCGTGCACAGAGCTCGCGGGCAGAGGAGACGAGCTCATGTCCAGCGGACCAGGTTCAATCCCAACCGAAGGGCCCAAAAGATAGCGCATCGTCTTCTCCTTAGCTGCCTCGGTGTCGGAGTCGTCCGTGTCGGAGTCGCTATCCTTCTGCAAGTAGTGGTCCGGTACTTGGCGGGAAGGTTTCTTCTTCGGGGCTGAGGCGCGCAGACGAGCTAGAGCCTGCGCTGTATCTGCCATGCTTGCTTTGCCTTGGATACCGCGATATATGGAGTCGGGATCTTTCAAGGTGGAGGCTCTGGATGCCGGTTGTGGTGGCGGTGAAGATGAGCTTATGAGGATAGTGTCGGATGCTGCGACAGGTTTGGGGTTCCTCGTGGGCTTTGACTGCCGAGGATTCTGCGGATTGCTCGCGGGCACCGGCTTGCTGACGGTGGAGGTGGGACGACTGTGGCTCTTCCAGATGTCCTCCACTTGAGACTCCTCCCCTGTCATCTCAATATCTTCGTCTCCCCGAGCTTTCTCCTTCCCCTTCGCGCTGCTACTCCGACCACTCAAAAGACTTTCAATAATCTCGCTGTCCTTCCCGGACAGGTACTTCCGCATGAACTGCAGTTTCCTCCTTAGCTTCCCACTATCATCGGCCCACTTCTCTGCAAGCTTCGCTGCAGCTTTGCCGCCCTCCAAGTTCTTGAGAGTAGCATCGGCGTCGGCTTGAAGGTCTCTCGAGCTGAGAGACGTTGACTGGACCGGAGGGCGCGGTGGGATGCTTGACTTGGCCGCGGACGAACCAGGGTAAAGACAGCCCTTGAACATGTTCTCTAGGCAGGCGTGCTCCAGCCCACCGAGGTTCGGGTCAAGAGTGTTGGGAACGACGCGTTTAGGCTTGAAGAGCTTCACGAAGTCGCGTAGTTCGGGTAACGGAGAGTGTCTTGACAAGGCGACAAGCTGAGAACCCGCTCGTGTTAGTACTTTCGAGCGGGACTACGCGCATATACTTACTAAATTGTCCACCAGCTGCCCCGTCCCCAGGATCGCGTGTGTCTCTCGCACATATGCTGCCCACTTCTCCTTCCCCATTGTCACTGGATTGACATATACCACGTGTCGTTTCTTGCTCGTGTACGCCTGTCGTCCTTCCACCGCGACTTCGTCACAACGATCGAACCGCTCACAAGCGTGGAACCGTGTGGAAGCCGGGTCTGCCGTGACGATACTGTTCAAGAACGGCTCTGACTTAAGGCGGGTATAGATAGAGTGTTTATAGCGGTCAACATGTATCTAGATTATGGAAAAGAGGTGAATGGCACATTCGTTAGGCGTGAAAGCGGGGAGCTTACCTTCGCGCCGAATGCACGCGCTATAGCCTTCAAAACATCTTCATATCCCCATGTCCAC
Organism: Steccherinum ochraceum; assembly: GCA_004332605.1. NCBI lineage: Eukaryota > Fungi > Basidiomycota > Agaricomycetes > Polyporales > Steccherinaceae > Steccherinum > Steccherinum ochraceum. The sequence goes on from RWJN01000379.1 coordinate 7,895, forward strand.
GCGTTTATGAAGAAGAAGGTGTCACTAGGGAGCATGGCCATAAGCTCAATCAGGCCTTTACATGCTTCGTCCTGAATTTCCGTCCGTTAGAACCTGACCATATCATCCATCGAAAGACAACCACTTACTTTGGATGGAACGGGGGTTTCGCTCAATAAACAAGCCGTGTCGAGATAGATGGCATCTAAAGTCGAGGTGAGTGACTCCCCATGGGGGTCCCACCATTCTTCCGGAGGGGCAAGGTATCGCTGGATGAGAGGATTCCTGGAAAGGGCTTCGAGGAACCATGGTTCGGCCCGGAAATCTCCTGTATGAAGAACTGCGCCTTGCGGTCCCTCAACAAGAAACCTGGGAACATGAATCTCAGCGCTGGACAGTGAGTCATAGATAGGAAACCATACATGACAGCTCCTGGGCAATGGTTGGCGTCGAAGAGCGTGATGGTAACGGACTTCTCATTGGTGAGCTCCCATGGAATTGGAGTGTTGAGAGGGAAGGATTTCTGCGCATACAATCAGTATTCAAGCATATACCCAACAGGAGGAGAAACATACCAGCAAATCCCTTGAGCCGTTGTAGTAGACCGTCCCGTCCTGAGATGTCCTCGGCCCGACCTTCAGATGTTGAAACGTCCTCACATTCTCCGCTCGCACTTCTGTATCCTTCAACGCTCGCTCTGCATACACTTCGTGTCTCAATAGCATTTCTTTCGCATCGTGCGAGCAAATCACAGTAGAGGCGAACGACTTGGCCGACAGGCCGGCGATATGGTCCGAGTGAGTATGTGAGAGGAGGTGAAGTTGTGCAGGTTGTTCAACGTCGTCTGAGCTCGTGAAATCGTCCACGCGAATGAGGAAGGGGGGGATGAAAGACTTGAAGGGGGTCCCGGTAGGCATTGTGGAAAATTGGCCGATAGGGCGGTCGTTACACTTCGGGTCTTGGCGCTGGCGTATGTCGTCGCCGACACTGGCTCACTACGGTGAGTATGATGGGTCGCTCGATATGCAGGAGGGCGGGGGGCGGCGCATATAAGGGGAAGGGGCGGGAGGCGGGATGGCCAGTGTGGCGAGGACGAAGTGTTTTGGCCCGTTTTGCTTTGTCGCCGTCTGGTCAAGGGCCAGGGCGCCTGCCAAATCCGGACGCGCATTTCATATCCCGCGACGCGTCGATCACGGGGTCGTGTCGTTCTCAGCTTGGCAGGTGTGCCGTACACGTTGCACCGCTCTCGTGACAGTAGAATGCGAAGACAATGGTACTCGACTTGCTGCGCAGCAGTTGTAATGAACGTTGAACGTTGAACATCGGACAAGTCCAAGACAGGTCGGTAATAGTCAGTCATTCGACCATCACACGCTGAACAGTGAGTGTTGCTCATAATCCAGTTTCATTGATTCCACAAGATTGATACATGTTTCCGGATTCCTAAACTATAGATACACAAGAGTGTCATGAAGCGTGCGCAAAAGCTTGGCAAATCCGATTAGAGCGCTCAGTTTATGGCGATCTTCTTGGGAGCCTGCTCGGGAGTAGACTTGGGGAACTTCACCGAGAGGACCCCGTTGTCGAGAGAAGCCTGAATGTCCTCGTTCTGAAGGGAGACGTATGAGTGGAATTCGACGACGAAAAAGTATCGATATTGCATACCTTCACACCCTGAGGCAAAGGAATAGACCTCGAGAATTTGCCGTAGCGGCGCTCGCGAACGGCGTAGCCGTTCTCGTCGTGGTCGGTAGAGACCTTGGACTCACCGGAGACAATGAGCATGTTGTTGTGCACGTCAATGTTGACGTCTTCCTTCTTCAAGCCGGGCAGCTCAAAGGTGGCAAGTACAACATTGTTTTGGTTGTCTTCGTGCACATCCATTCTGTAATGAAAATCGCATGAGTATACTGGGTAAGGTAGAAGGCAGGGTAAGAGATGCTTACCTGGGCCTCATGGACCGAGGAGCGGTGTTACGCTCGACCTGGTTGTTTTGGTTGCCGTTAGCCCGAGCGGCAAAAGCCTCGTCGAAGAGGCGGTCGAAGTCGTAGAAAGGGTCGTAAGTAACGAAGCGAGAAAGAGACATGTCGAGGATGTGTGGTAGTGCTCTGGTGGTTGTGATTGTGGTTTGAGTCTTGAGGACGTTGAGCTGCAAGAGCCCCCATATATATACCTTCACGCATGGAAGTCTCCAGAAAACGTTGAAGTCATAAGTGACCCATGGGGTGTGGCGTGGACTGTCCTCGACTGTTCGTGGTGCATCTCGAAAGATCATGGAACGTGCTAGAAAAAGAGACGCCGAGAAAACCGACTGGCGCATGGTCACGAGGTCGCGTCGTGGTCCATGTGACTTATCGGCATGTGCCGGGCTGGCAGAGCGAGCTGCTCGGCTAGCTCACGACCGACCTTTGGCAGTGACGAGCATGGCGGCGGCGAAAAGCAAAGCACGGTGAGCACCTCTTTTGTGTTGTATTCATGTTCGAATGCTCATCTTTTTGTTCCAAGGACACTCATTGTCCGTATGATCTCGACGGCTCAGACGGGATACTTCTACACTACCCAACGCCTGCGTCAAGGCGCAAGTCTTGCTGCCGTCAAGTATGACCCCAAAGGTACGTGATTACCTTCTCATTCACCTCTCTTTCGCTCATGTATCCTCTTATTAGCGAAAGCAAGAGTCTTGTTTGTAGAGAGCAGGAAAACCGCGAAGAAGTAGACATCACCAGACCCTGCTTTTCGTACCCAACTGTATACCGCCAACGCTGCTTTGCTAAGGCGTTCTAATCAACCTCAATAATCGCGCGGATGACGGCTATCAGTTGTATCAATACTTGCTGCAGGAAGCTTTTGAAACTCTTGGGTTGTTGAAACGTGTGGTTTTGGAATAAAGTACGTCCTCGCAGTTGCTTCGTATGCCTGTTTGCGCTGGGACGGATGACCAGGTCTTGCGCATCTCTGATCCACGCCGTCATTTGCTCCCTCCGTTCATGCTCACGGATCGAATGTCACGCTTCGGCCTTGAGACTAGTCTCCAGATGCGTTGCTATCTTGCTTTGAAATTGCTGTTGTCGGCGACAATTTATGACGCCCAACATGCGGCGATACTCTCGAGCTGCAGATGGCTTTCGCTTCCGCAGTCTCAACAAACACACTCGTTATACTGCCTTCGCATTTCACATAAATGCACTCTCGCACACTGACGGGCTTGGCTGCTGGCAGGGTCGCCACCGTCCATGCAAAACTAGTCCCGACAAATTGAAAACATTTTATGGCATCGATGATACCGCCACGACGCTGAAGCTTGTTGGCGGTTCAGTGCGGCGCATCAGTATGCATAGGTAAGGTACTCACGTCTATTGCCACACCGTTATACTGAAGTTCTTGGTCTTCAATCTTTTGATCAGGATGCACTCGATCTATATCTCTTGAACTGTCTTCATCGTCGGTCTGCTCCTGGTTCCTGTGGCTCCGAACCCTGAAGGAGCAGCTAATCGAATTCTATTCCTCCTATACGCTACCACCAACAACGGTCTACCGCCTCATTTGTGGGTATGCTTTGCCTTCAATCTCTCGATCTCATGATGATTGTCTTACAGGTAGTTCGTCGCTCTAATGCTATGTATACAGATAGACAAATTTAGTAGACTTACTAGTTTCATCTTCCCTGTGATGGTCGCGAGGAAGGGTTTGACCGTCATCCGTGGTCCCTGCTCCTGGCTATGTTCGCTATTTTACAATGTCAGGCCACAGATGGTGGTCTTGCGGTACGCTCCTCAGCTGCAGGCTCTAAAATTGAAAATCGCCGTTGCTAACATCAACCATGTTCTAAGTATTAGATGGCGTTGTACTTTCTGTGCGACGAACTCTTTCAAACATGCAATCGGCGGCATTGGCGATACATGCTCGCTGCGTGGCAAGGGTCTGGCCGTTATAAATGTCACGTATGACTGGCCCAGCCCTGCATCTTGACTCTTCTTTCCTCAAGTGCTGGACAGTGAGCTCGTTCTTTCACCGGCAGTAGTATCTGTGTCTCACATGGTTCCGCTATCGCAGCTATAAAACTCCATACCATCGTCGTTATGCAGCTGGTCTATATCTGCTTTCTCTTCGTAGGAACACTTCGCGTCAATGCCCACCCGTGAGTGCTTCGTCCTTTTCTTGTACATAAAGCTCACTTTTCACTCAGGTTAGAGCTACAGCAGACAGATCTGTCTTCGGGGCAACTCAAAGCTCGTTACCGGTCCGGACTCCAATTTGATTATAATCCGAGTTTTGGAGATTTGAGCCGATTGTCCTTTGCGCAGTCAGGCGTTTCTAACGGATAATACTTCTGAATGGCGTATCAAGGTATGTAGTCAGCAGTGTGTATATTGAATTTGAAGTTAGGAATGCATGTCTCAGTAGATTCTGTGAAGACTCTATGGCAGACACAATTCAACACTCTTTACTATGTTGTCCGTCTTGCTCTGCTATGGTTCCGTGGCAGACCTATGGCCACAATCCTGTGATTTTGGTGCAAATCATGCCGAAAGCCTCCAAAAGTAATCGCCCGTCTATTCGCCCCATGGATCTAAACCGTCCTCAAAGACTCAGCTCGATAGAATATGCATCTGTGGCAAGCACGAGTCCACGTACTGGAACATCCAGGTGTCAATGCCTATGGGTTCGATCTTCCACTTTAGCGTCTCCCTTTTATTCCGGTCGCTAACGAGAGACAAAACGCTCTGCCCACGCTTTGCCCGAAGAGGATCTCTCGATGTATCTGACCTGATTGTCAGAACCGCCTATTTAATGACTTAGTCGGAGACAAGCTATAGATCCTTTGACCGTTGTCTTGCTTCCTCATGCGTTGGCCCAACTACAGTGGTTGTAGCTCGTGACCGCGCATATTCTTTTCCAATGCTACCCATCGACGGCGGGGAGCCCATTGGCATGACCTTCCACTACGATCCCTCAGACAATGATCTGAAAAACATGCGCTTTGGAGGATCAAGCGTCGCACCCTGGCAGTAGATGTGGCACCTGAACGAGTGTGTTGAGATGTATACATAGCATGATATCGAGGCTGATAGCGAAAAAAGCGTTTTCGGCACAAGTGACTCAAAGAGGATCCGACGATAGACGCAAACCAATCGATCATCCTGTCATACTACCTCAGTCAGAATTTGCATCGACTTTTTCCGTCTTTGACACGATATCCCGATCGCCGCAACTTGACGACTCTGCCATCATGTCAATGTCACTAGTTTCCGCGCGCCCATCCACGCCCACATGTTGCGCCCAGTGATCCTTTTCCGCCCACAGGTTCACAGCGTCCTTAGAGACTGAATCTGCTGCCTGTGCACGTAATGTGTGTGAGCAAAAGTGCTAGTTCTGTTATAGGCTTGCCCGTACCGCACGAAGTCTGACTTTGCTTTCCACGATCGACCGTGGCCCGTTGTTGCGTCGTAAGGCCCGGGCATGGCAAGGTATATAAACCTGAAGTGAGCTGCCTCGAGTGGCTGAACACATCGAGAGGTCAAGCAGCTGAACGGTGAGTGTCCTACCTACATGAGTGCTGCGTGCGTTCAAACGTTCAAGACTCTCACACCCTTGCCCAGATTATAAAGGCGTCCTTGGATAGTATGCGTCTCCAAGGAACTTTGACGATACTAGCTGCAGCTGGATTGGCGTGGATTGTATCTGCCCTGCCAATGTCGTGAGTGAAGCGACTGTACATCGTGAATCTAGAGCACTTACTATTTCGTTGTCTTTCAGCGTGAAGCAGGACCATGCTTTGTATGACCCGGGAGATTATGCTAGGAGATTTGACCCAGGAGACCACGCTGCTCTGGTTGTACGGGACGCAAAGGAAGACTCTTAGCGATCACGAATGTAGCTCTTGGTTCACGCTATGCTTCTAGACAGTCTGCATAGCGGTCAAACAAGCGGGACGAGATACATTCCGATGACGCCACGGCAGTAGCGAGGAAAGCACAAGGGCCATTCTGAATAATCCCTGCCATAAGTAATCGTTCCTATGTGGACGCGCAACATCGGTATCACTCTGTAGAGGAGACAGGGAAGGATATGCGACGGTAGATTGTGATTATAGAGATGTTACACATACAAATCGTGCTGACAAATTCCGCGATCATCCTATTCCTCGTGTGCGCCTTCAACCGTATAGCGACCAAGAGGGGGTACAAACATATAATCCTTCAGCTTGCCTTTGACGTGCAAGACGGCGTCCGAGACGCCAGAAGGCGAAGAATGATCGTCCGTGTTTGGAGCGAGCGGGTCATCGGAAAGGAGTGCAGGATCGATTGCGAGGAGATCCTGATTGCGACGACTGTCATCTTCATGCTTGAGGCGATAGGACGTTGACTCGGCACGAGAAAGAGGAAAATTCGGACCAGGATGGTTTGCTAGAGAGCTAAGCCATCTAGCAGCGTCGTAATGCGCTTGAGAGTAGGGATCCGCTTGGCTTGGAAAAGAGGCAGCGGGACCAAGAGGTGGCGTGGCCACATGTGGAGACGTAAAGTGAGTGGGTGTTGTGACATCGCCCGCAAGGAACGAAGTCTGAGTGACGGCGGGGGTAGGCGGAGCAGAATAGGCGGTGTTTGTGCAGTCAGAGGGAGGCACAACATCGTCCAAATCGCCAGTCTTCTTGTAGGTGCAGGTAGGACAAGCTTTGACGAACCGGGCGACAAGTTCCTTCGGTACCCAGGAGTAGTGCTGGCGGACCATAGCCGTGGTGCGGTCGCGTCCGCCATGACTTGCAAGCAGATGGCAGTACGAGAGCACGTCGTAAATTTGATCTCGAATGACGACCGGTCGTTCCTCATGCATAACGACAGGTTTGAGGTCGGCGTCGGCCCCATCGGATCCGGAGTACGCGAGAACAAACATCTTGCGGACCCACCAGCGAAACTGCGGCGTACCGACTCTGCACGCGTCCGGTTCGTGGAGGACGTCCCAGACGTGGTCGAACATCTCCTGGCTGAGAAGCGCCTTCTCCCTTTTCTTGGGACTGAGAGACTTGATGTAGTCGTCCGCAAGCCGTGCGTACTGCTCGCGCGTCGGAAGCCCGAGATCATTCGACTGAACAGTGGCACCGTCCTCTTGAGTAGTGCTCGGGAATGCCGTCCTGGTACGACGGGGTTTGTGTCTTGTTCTTTTGACTTTGACAGGTGCAGCATCGTAGACGTCGTTCTGAACGTTCTCTTCTGAGCCTGCTCGAGCACGGCGAAGTTCCTGGAGTCGGATCCGTACAGACATGGTGATAATGAGAAGATTGGAGATAGAAAGGAATGAATGAAGCAAGGAAGGAGATGCGAGAAACCGAAAATGAAAGAGGCGTTGAAGGATCAGAAAGGTTGGAAGTCGAACCGGACTGGCCGAAAAGGGCAAGCGGTAACTACGGCAAACGCTGAGTCAGCAACCACGTTACATTGCCATAAACGGGATACTCCCGTTCATTGTTTCCAACGTCCTACGCACTGTCTTGCTCGTCGTCGCCCTCGACGGTGACGACCCTCCCTCATCGTTCGCGCTGTCGCACTCCGTCGCTGTCCGACACAGCGTGCGTCCTCTTTATTGATTGCCACATAGTCATCTCCGCTGCTGCCGCGCCGCTGGCCTCTCGTCTCCGACGCTGGCCTTGTTCTTAACATCTCTCATCCTCCAGTGAAGCTGGTTCTTTGTTTCGCCTATCTTCCATGGATCCATTCTCCTCAAGTCTCCAGGTCCCCGACTCCTCCATTCCGGGACCCTCTCGCTCAACAAGGCCCGCCTCTGTGCAGCCCACCTCGACCTCGACGTCCCCGTCTGCATCGTCACGAAAACGGGCCTCACACAACGTTTCTACTGGCCAACATCAGCAGGAGGAGCAGCCCCAGTACCGTGATGTCTACTCCCATCCTGCCGCTTTGGAATACGCAGCAGCCCATCCGAGGCGTACCATCCCCAAGTTCGGTCCATACCTCCTCTTGCAGACGCTCGGCGAGGGCGAGTTTGGTAAAGTCAAGCTTGGTCTTCACATGCAGTGGGGCGAGGAGGTTGCCGTGAAGCTGATTAGGAGAGGAAATATCGATTCATCCGTGCGAATGTCAAAAGTTGAACGGGAGATTGAGGTCCTGCGAGTATGTACCCTGTACTCGCATTGAGGCGTATATGCGCTTTGCCCGCTCGAAACTGATGTTGTCCTCTGTACAGGTACTCAAGCATCCCAATATCGTTCGATTGTACGATGTCATTGAGACAGACAAGTACATCGGTATCATCCTTGAGTATGCTTCTGGCGGCGAGCTGTTCGACCACATCCTCGCCCATCGCTACCTCCGAGAACGAGACGCCTGCAAGTTGTTCACGCAGCTTCTCTCTGGTGTTTGGTATCTCCATCAAAAGAAAATAGTGCACCGTGACCTCAAACTGGAGAACCTGCTACTCGATCGCCACCGCAACATCATTCTCTCCGACTTCGGCTTCGCCAATCGCTTTGAGCACCGCGCAGATGATCTCATGCAAACCAGCTGTGGATCTCCGTGTTATGCTGCTCCCGAGCTCGTCATCTCGGATGGTCTTTATGTTGGCTCGGCAGTAGACATCTGGTCATGCGGTGTCATCCTATATGCGATGTTGGCCGGGTACCTTCCCTTCGACGATGATCCCGCCAATCCCGACGGTGACAATATCAACCTGTTGTACAAGTACATCGTGAACACCCCACTCTCGTTCCCCGAGTACATCTCTGCCGAGGCTCGAGACCTTCTCTCCATCATGCTGGTCCCAGATCCCCTTCGCCGTGCCGACTTACCCACGATCATGGGGCATCGCTGGATAGCTCCTTACGCTAGCATGTTCAGCAAGACCGTCGAGGATTTGGAGCGCTCTGCTATGGAGCAGCATCACCAGAAACGCCTTGCATACCAGAAGCAGATGAAGCTTGCCGCCGCCGAAAGCAAGTCGTCTCGCACTCACAGCTCCAGCATGACCCCCAGTGGCATCTCTCCAGTCATTCCTTCACCGTCGGGCCGCGGTCATCGCCATACGTACCAACCTCAGCCGGAGTATCTATACGAGACTTCTGTGGACCAGTCGTCCGTTTACTCGACGTCCAGGGATCCGACTCGTCGTGGCACCGCTTCTGCCATCGTCACACCGACTGTTCCTCCACCTGTATTGGACGACGATCCGTTCGCTCCTACACCTATGCAGGAGGTGCCGTCCATTGCTCTGCCTTCGTCTGCACCGTCGCCGCATGTCAATGGGGTGCAGGACGATGCGGACAGCAGAATTGGCGAGAAGCGTCCCGCTCCTACCTCCATCGAACCAATCAAGACAACTCCCGACACCAAGAGGGCCAAAGGCGGCTTCAGACATACTATCCAAGTCGAATACGGCGAATCAGATGTCCCGTCCCCGAAGAAGTCTGCTGTCGAATCGCCGGTCCAAGCTATTCCACCCAGGAGGTCTCCTTCCAGCCGAAGCACCGACAGGAATGGGACAACGTCAAGCGTCGGACGGCGTCCCTCTGCGACATCTTCGAAACCTCTACCGACCGCACCAGCACCTACCGCGAGTCCTCAGCAGGAGAGTGCCTTGCCCACGGTGCTACACTCCACCCCCACTGCACCAGAGCTTGCTTCTCCAGTCTTATCTATCGAGGTTACTAGCCCTCCTGCACCGGCGCAAACCAATGGCGAGGAGAAGGCTTCTCAGGAGCTGCCGTCTTCTGCATCTACAGGTTCCGGTTCGTCGAAGAAGAGCAGCCGCCATCGCAAGGGCCTTTCGATCGACAAGATTGGAATCACGCGGATCTTTGGTGCTACACCGGATGTTCAGGCCAACGGCAAGGTGTCTCGAACGCCCTCGCAAAGGTCGTCTGCTGCCGTTCCCGGTTCTCCATCCACTGATGCTATCACCACTCCCGCCAAGTCCCGCCCCTCTACATTGCAAGTTCCCGTGGGCTCTTCGACAACCAGTGTCTCCAATGCTTCCTCCAGCTCGCCGATGCTGTCCCCTCCGGACAGCGTGTCGTCGAAGAAGAAAGACAGGCGAAACACGCTTACGGTCATGGTTGGCAAGTTCGGCAAGTCAAGCAAGACCTCCGAGACGCCCATCAAAGAGAAGGCCACGCCCATTCAGAGGGTATCGGAGAAGACTCCAGTCACTCCAGAGCCTGCTTTACCTTCCAACAAGGAGGTTATACAGCCCATACCACCTTTCAACGGCTCGCACTCCGTACGACAGACCGCGGTCCCCGCCTCCACCGTCAAGGCGTCGAGGGTCATGGACTGGTTCAGGTCGAAGAGCAAAGGGCGATCAATGGTGGACGAGCCAGAGAAGTTGGAAGAGGCCGCACCAGAACGACCCCCTTCTTCTCAAAATGTGTCCGCCGACAGCACCACCCCCACTCAAACAAATCGCATACCCGCGTTCATTGGCCATCCCAAGCGCACGGCATCCGCCCACACCGAGGCATCGAACACTGCCACTGGTATCAGCTTCACGGACCGCATCATTCGGAAGCAGAGCACGGCCCCCAAAGGCTTGTTGCGTGTCCACCATGGTGCCGTGGATCACAGCACGGTCACTACTGGTCTGCCTCCAGACGTCATGAAGCACGTCTTCCAGGTGCTGCAGAGCATGGGTATGGAGGTGCAAGCCGAGAGCGACTACAAGTACCGATGTGTGCGTCCCAAGCGCAAGAAAGCTGGGGGCATTGGTCTGGGTATTCGAGAGCAGACCGGTGGTCTGGCTGCTTTCTCTATCGTTGGGTCCGCAGCATCCAATGGGGTATGTAGCACCTCCAATCCGAAGATCGAATCAAGCTGACTTACGTTTTCTAGGTGGATAAGCGTGGCCTGCCTTTGCCGTCGCAGTCATCCTTTACAAGCACCGGTGGCATGCTCCGCGGACTGTTGATGAGGAGGCAGTCCTCCCAAGTTTCAAACACCTCTTCACCGCATCTACCACAAACTTTCGACAACGATGTTGCTCCTGAAGCTGCTTTGGCTGCGGCGGCACCCCCCGGTGATGGCTCATCGCCTGTAGGAGAGACGATCTATGGTGACGTATCGCAAGACCAGGGCGATGAGATTCGTTTCTCGGTCGAGTTGACACGCATCAATGGCTTGGATGATACTTACAGTCTGGATATCCGTCGCTTGAAAGGCAACTTGAGGAGCTACAAATTCGTGTACGATACGCTCAGAGAGTGCGTTGATTCTTCATTTTTGCGCCGGTCCATCATTTGCTAACCATTTCTCGTAGGCGTGCTAATCTCCAGCGGTAGATGCTGGACATAACCCTACACCGTCACTAGTCTCGTTTGCGTTCAGCTTTCATTTGCTATTCTCTTCTATTTCCCTTCTATTGACCGAGTCTCCTGATCCGTGTCTCCACCATCCTTATTATACCAGTCGGGACCCAATCCGTGGTTACGACCTAATTATTATGACCTCCCATCCTTCTCTTCATTCCCTTCATTCTAGCCGTGATCCCTTCAACGATTCTTTCCCGCCACCGGACTTTCTCGTTCTCTTTTCACTGTGCACGGGAGGGTTGCATTCATTTGTCTCTTCAGGAAAGTTATCGCATTGCAAATCACTGTCAGTCTCGTTTTCACGCTACCTCCGGTCTCGTTTCTGCATACCTCAGTTCGTCTAGTATACGTCTGGCTCGCTCACGTTAGTTGGGTGTTTACCTCGTCCAATCAAAATACCCAGTTATCTCATGACCCATCACCTTCCGCGTCGCGCCCGTTCACTCGTTTGAATCCTACGACAGCACCAATATACATTTGTGTTTGACTACGTCTATGCTCTCCTCGAGATTTACACGTTAAGCTCAGCTTTCTCTCCCTTGGCGAGCCCCGCTTGCAACTCATTGTCTGCCAAGGCGGGCTGCACCCACTCCACAAGGAACTTGTCAACCTGCTCGGGGGCACGACCAATGAAACTCTTCGGCTCCAGGAGGTCGTCAAGCTGGTCCTTGATCGGGTCGAAGTAAGAGTCGGCCTTGACGCGGTCGATGAGATCGTTCTCGAGACCGAGCTGCTTGACTTGATGCGCGGCTTCGTGAGACAGGACCTGCACAAAAGCTGGGTTTGTATGCGACCTTGGTTAAGATAGAAAGATGAATCACATACCCTGATCTTCTCGTGAGCTGCTTGACGGTCGCCACCTTTCTTGACGATGGCCATGATGATGTTCTCGGTGGCCATGAAGGGAAGCTCTTGGGCGATCCTCCGGCCGATGACCTTAGGATACACGACTAAACCTTCAGAGACATTCTGGAGGGTCGTCAGTACGATATCCGCTGTGAGGAAAGCTTCTGGCAGCGTAATGCGACGATTGGCACTGGATGCCACATTAGGAATGTCAGACTGAGATGTATTTGGAAGATGGCTGGAGGAGAAGGGCCCACCTATCATCCAAGGTGCGCTCAAACCATTGCACGCTTGATGTCATGAGGGCATTCTGATGCAGCACCATCAAGTGTCTCGAGAGACTGCAGATACGTTCGGAACGCATGGGATTCCGCTTGTATGCCATCGCAGAAGATCCAATCTGAGTGGACTCGAAAGGTTCCTCAACTTCCTGCACAGCGCACACATATCAGTTGAGGTCCTACCTCCCACTGAACCTGCGTGATGTTAAGCTGACCTTCAAATTGGCCAATAATCTCAGATCGGTGGCGATCTTATGAGCCGTGGCACCGAAGCTTGCCAGCGGAGCGAGAGCGTCAACATCGATCTTCCTAGAGTACGTTTGCGAAGTAACCGGATACGCGTAGGAAAATTCACACAGGTCCGTCACAATTTGATCTAGTTCCTCGACCTGAGCGGAAAGTTATTCAGTCCGCCTGCAGCTGTACACCAACGAACAATTGCTACGTACTTTTTGGTGATCTCCATCGAAGAGCGTCAAGAAACTTGCCTGGGTACCAGTCGTACCCTTCACACCGCGGAAGCCTATGTCATCTCGGGCGCGTTTGAGATTCCGCAAATCCCATAGAAGCTCCTATGATTATGACCTGTATCAGCTTTTCGACAACATCCTTCGTTCGGATATTACAACGCACTTGCAGCCACAGTGTGGCCCTTTTCCCCACTGTCGTCAGCTGCGCAGGCTGAAAATGCGTAAATCCAAGAGTTGGAAGATCCCGATACTCCTTCGCGAACTTGGAGAACCGGTCGATGACAACTGCCAATTTATGAAGCAATAAGGTCAAAGCTTCCCGAATGAAGATGAGATCCGCGTTGCTATACAGATCCGTTAGTCCAATACCGAGGACACAATATGATGTTCCCATACTCAGTGACGTAGCACGATGTGGCTCCTAGGCTTAACTGGCTGTCAGCACTCCTCCAAGCAGGAGTACAGCGAAAAGAACGCGTACTGGATGATGCCTGCGGCAGCAGGCGCGACCTGGCCGAATGTATGCACATGGGCCATGACATCGTGGCGCCTCTTCTTCTCCTCTGCAGCGGCGATATCAAACTGTTCTGCGTCAAGATGCTGTAGTGGGCATGAGTCGTGTGCACTCGCGCAATGTGATCGAAGAACGAACAAGGTTTGTTTTCATCTCTTCGATGGCTTGGTCCGAGATGGGCAGCCCCAGCTGCTTCTCCGCGATCGCCAAGTTGAGCCACAGCTTACGCCATGTGTGAAAACGGTTCTATAGGTGCAGAAGGGTTAATCCAAGTATCAAAGTTGCAATGCAAACCGATCATACGTACGGCAGAAGAGAAGAGATGAGCCATCTCTTTGCTGGCATATCGACTGCAAGCGCGTGAGTCTCGTCTACACGACCGCGCGCTGTGTCGAGTACCTTGATAGTGGGGTCTGATACGTGTCGAAAGACTCCATCTTGAGCGCAAAAGAGCAAGCAAGTTCGTGGCGGTCAGGAAGAAAAATTGGTCGCTGCTCTTCGCGCCACAATGGCGAGGTGTCTCGCTCGATCTTATCGATCTAAATTCCCCGATTCGGGAGGTGCTTCGCATGGAGACGCCGATCAACGCACGTCGCAAGTCCCTACTGTCCCGGTCAGGCCTCTTTATCCTCATATTCGAACTACAGTGTTGCCAGTCCTCGCTCGTCTTCTTTTGACCCGCGTAGATAGACCATCGGATAAGCAAGCCCGTGGCGTATTGGTGAGTCAATTATGTCCGCTAGATTCCGAGCGGGAAGGTGCGATACTTAGCAGCGCCACAGATATCAGTACGTCGTGACGAATGTGCAACTTGTATCTGGTTTCGCTGATATGTCGTCGGACCCAGCCGACATTCCTGACTTTCAATGTCATGTCAAAGCTCGTGAACATCTTTCCTTGTTTGTGTGCTTACAAGCGTTTTTTTGCACTGTAGATCTGACATACGGCTTCAAGTTCCTCTGCCTTCTCTTTCGGAAATCTACGAAATCAAGGAACGTACCTTCTGACGGCTCCTTACTGGCCTTCGGTACCTTGTATATGTAGCGCCACGTACGGCGTCGGCCACTGGTTGATATGCATACCTCTGGTGAAACCATTGGACATGTCGGCACGCTGTACGTGCTGTGCTGCCTGCCTTCACTTGAGCTTCTGGGGAGCCAACATCACCAATCGCCCACATATCGTCTGCACGTATAAAATGCCTGCAATGTATGATCACGAAGGCGTACGGGAATTCTTTCTTTCTCCGGTTTCTCTCGAGCTACCAGCCTCATATCAATGCCATCAGCCACGACGGCAGCAATTGCGCAGCTCTTGAAGAGCGATACAATCCCGTTATACGGCTGCTGTGAGTCCCTCGTCCCCAAAAATCCGATGTAAGCTCATCGCTCTTGACAGTGGCCGCTTTCACTTGGGTGTTACATGATTACTGTGAGTCTGTGTCACTGTTCATATCTGTATGAAAAATTAACGGAGATGTCTCCGTCGCCAGTCGTCACTCTCGAAGATGAGGTCAGTCAAAGTGTAGCTCAACCCACTTTAATGCTGAACTCGTCGCTTGTGAAACAATAGATCCGTTATATCTGGGTATGACTTGCATGTTTTCTGCGAAGGCTAAAGGGCTGATCTGATTTGCATACTTAGTCTCCTCACTGGAATCTCGGGAAGATGTTATATTTCTGGGTACGTCTCTCAAGACTTTGCGGCCGATGCCGCTCACGATGCTTCATTTGCCCCCAGATACGATTGTACACCGTCGCAGTCACTACCTTTGACGTGATCCAAATACACGTATTTTCCAAGTTGATGCCTAGTCTCGGAGTGTGCGTACCGTCCTTCGTGACGTCTCGGAATCGCGAAGACAGCTGATTATCTTGGACAGCTGTGTGGCCATGGATCCTCTGACTCGCGTTCTAGGTGCCCTCAGTCTCTGGTCCATAGAAATTGTCATGCAGATGCGTGTTTTTGCTTTGTATAATCGATCCAAGAAGGTGATACGTCCAGCCCAGTGTTCAAAAGCTTTTTTTACTTACTCGCCAAGTAGGTCGCACTCTTCAATGGTATTCTGTTTCTATGTTCAGTGGCGGCCTTCTTGTGGCTTCTGGTGGCAAACGCGGAGAAGCGTTCAGTCTCGATCAGTGGCGTGAAGACGTTGCCCATTCCCGGTTGCCCCTCGATCCATACCGGAATAGAATACCTGCAGTGGATTCCTGGTGGGTGCCTTCATTTGGCGACAGCGTACATGCTTTTGACATCACTACAGCCACCGCTTTTGAAGGAGTACTGTTTCTATTTGCTCTGGCAAAGACATGCTCGACGGTGTCCATGCGGTTCACAAATCCAGACGCACATCGTGTGTCGCTGTATCGCCTCGTGGTACAAGACAATGTGCTGTATTTTTTTGGGTTCGCAAACTCATCTTCATGCTCAAGTTGATCTGTGATTGATGCCCTGCTAGAATCGCCGTTGTACTAGTCTTCAACAATCTCATGGTAGTGGTAAGTGATCGACTTCTCTTCGCTGCACGCATCGCTCTGACTATCCTCAGGCTACTACACATATCACTTGGTTCTCCTACGGGTGCGTTTGGCTATTAGTGTGAGCACCTGGTCTCTAAACGTCAGCCTTCCGTAGACCGTTCCACGCCGCTATGGGCATCATGACAATCCGGCTCCTGCTTCACCTACACAAAGCGGTATACGGTCTTTCCCACATGTCAATTCCGGGTCCTACTGTTTACATGGCGAACAAACTGAGTCCCATTACCTTCAAAGTCGAGCATCAAGCCGAATCCGATTCGGGGAGTGTCGACATGGAGAGGCAAGCATTGAACGGGAGGACCTCAGGCTCTAGTGGCTTTGCTGTTGAGGTGACTACATCGCTCAGAGCTGATTCTAGGATTAGCCATGGCGGCCTGTCTCCGGATGTGTTCGCTGTGGCCGACGTGAACGTGGTTGTGCGTAGCAGGTAGCACCCTCAGCTCGTGCTGGGGCTACAGCCTCGATTTTTGCTGAAGCCGGTACGTTGAGTCAATTTGGCTACAAGAACTGGTACTTATATTGGGCATAAAGCAAGCGTGAACGTTGAATGCCGCGCTATGAACGCACGCTGTCTATTCTTCTATTGCTTCCATGATATCCGACCGCCGTGCTGGATCACGGAAACAACATCCAACCGCCAATAGAAAGAACAATGGCAGGATCATCTTTCTTCTTCTTGTCACCTCCAGATGTCAGCGTACCTGTTTCACATTGCCACTCGCAAACCGCTGGTCTGCAATCATATTACGCACTCTATGTATCTCCGCCCCCCGGCTTTCCACGCTGCCTGCTTGTTGGTATGTATCGAGTCGAATTCTCCGATTTCCCGTATTTGTTGAGAGCGTTAGGTATACATAGGGTGATCATGATAATTCAGATCACCTACAACGAAAGATGTATACCTCTTCACTTCGCATGCTTTACCGCACCACAAGTAGCTTGACATCCATCCTCCGCATGCTGACAACGGACGATGCTGTCTTCAACTAAACTCCGAGTTCAATACCTTACGAGCTCATCGGGCTTCACAGTCCGAGAATGATCATGATCGATCCAAACTAAGGTAGATGCCGCTCAGTTCACACTAGCAGTGCAAGAGCACCGCAGTCTTACGGTAATGATGTAAGAACTGTGGAAGGCAAGTTGGTGGAAAGTGGCCCACATATGCGTAGCGCCTGGTAGCCGAGCCGATAGACGCGGTGGCAACGTGGCAATCAAACGAAGTTCGAACAAGACTGAGTTCCTTCAACTTTGTCTGCCACAACCGTTTTCCTGCGCCATCTATGACATGGACTGCAAAGACACGATCCACATTGAGCAGAGATGAACAACAGCCTGAGGTATGTAAATCTGGTCTGTTAGAGAAATCTTGGCAACTCATCTCTTCTGTCATTTTTTCATTGTCGTGTTAGCGCCATTGAACGGATAAAAAGCATCGGTCCAACATCGGCCCGCAGAACGCAAGTGCTTACCACCGCCGCATGTTGTTCGAGCTCTTCGTCTTTCGATTCCCTCAACACTTGTTATGCGTGGGCAGGCCAGCAAATTGATGCGAAGCCTGGCTCCACTCGCCTTCCATCAAGAACTCTGAGGAGAAACGACGCACCTTGACGTTCTTGGAGGCTCTTCTGCTCAGTCATAATGGTGACTGTACTTATGCCCAGTCAAAAGTCGATCGGCGCTGTACCGCTGGAGTCTGCGCAGAGATGCAAACCCGGCGTTTGCACATGCTGAGATCTGCAGAGACATGCAATCCACCACTTCTGCCTGATTTTTCATCAAAACCCCCTCGACTTCTCCAGCCATTTTCTCGTTGTACGAGCGTCTCTCCCTCTGTAATCTCATGTCGTGATTTTCTCCGTACTACCGATCTGCGTGAATTGAGCTTCGAGCGCTCGCTGTACTCTGAGCACGAATTCGCACTGCGGTTCCTCCCTTTCAACACTCTGCCGTACGTTCCTCTGCATATTCAACTTTTCTCATGTCGAAGGACCAGATATGCCACTGCTCAAAATGTGGCGTCGTCGGCAAGACTTGCACCCGGCGAACTTGGTTGAAGCACCAGAAAGCTGATACTGCCTCGGCTCTCGCCACCAGCGGTATAGCTGCTCGTTCGCACAAACGTACAGCATCTCAACCAGTACCGCGTTCTTTTGGAGACGGTGGACATGCCAATAAGCGTGCTCATATTGATTTAACCTCTGTAGTAAGCTTTTATCTGTTCACGTCATGTATAAAATACTGACCACGGTAACGATGTATTTTAGGCCAGCAATGAGAACCAGACAGAGTCGTCTGGTACCACCGTTGCACATGGCCTCACAGATAGCCAGTCCTCCAACCCACTGCCACTTCATTCAGATGCAGCAGGACTTGACTTTCTCGATGACTCGCTGGATCCTCTGCCATTCGATGAGGGATTTGATGCCACTGCCTCTGGATCTACCTATGTCCCTCCCCCTCTTTCCTCCGCATCTGCTTCCATTGACGATCCAGACAATATACCCGAGCCAGACGATCCTGATTGTCTTGCCGATATACTGGCAGAATTGGAGCTGGAGAACGAGAACCACAATCCCGAACCGGAACCACCGGACGATGAAGATGAACTTGATGATCTTGTCGAAGAGGAAGAGGACGATGAGGAGGAGGAATACTATGTCGAGGGCTTCGAACTTCCACCACCTGAGACAGTGGTGATTGAAGAATTACGCTGGTCCCTAGAATTTCTTGCGGACGTTCGGTCTGCAACTCTTGACGGAGGACAACTTAGCCCGCAGCTCGTGGACCGCATCCGAAACCCTCCATTCACACCTATCGAAGACGATCTCGACGACGACTTTCTCTACTGTCTCGATCTCTATCTTAACACCTCGAATGGCTCTGACGATGCCTACGAAAACATCCGCCGCTCCACAGAACGCCGCTACGGCAGCAAGTTGCTCTCTCTACACGAGCTTCAGTCTCGCATCGAGCGTGTTACTGGCATCACTGCCCTCAAACACGACATGTGTCCAGACTCGTGTCTTGCCTTTACTGGTCCATTCCGCAACGACAATCGCTGTCGGATATGCCAGAAATCTCGCTGGGATCCGGACATGCTAGCAAAGGGGCGAAAGAAGGCCGCTCGACAATTCGATACCCAGCTTCTAGCTCCGCAGCTCCAAGCCCTTTTCCGCTCCCCAGAAGCAGCGCAAAGTATTCGTTATCGCGCTAATCATACCAAGGAGCTGTTCGAACGCATGCAAGCTATGCAAGATGCACTCAATGAAGGCGAACCCCTTCCTGGCCTGGAGAGTTATGAGGATATCTTCCACGGATCTGAATATCTCGAGGCAGTATCTACGGGGAAGATAGGCGAGAACGATCTAGTTCTAATGCTCTCTCTCGATGGCGCTCAGCTGTACAGACAGAAACAGTCTGATTGCTGGATTTACATTTGGGTTGTTCTGGATCACGCACCGAACGTCCGCTACAGAAAGCAGTTCATTCTTCCAGGTGGAATTATTCCCGGTCCTAAGAAGCCTAAGCACATGGAGTCCTTCCTTTACCCTGGTCTCCATCATCTCTCCGCCTTGCAAAAGGAGGGCCTTCGAATTTGGGATAGTGCTCATCAGAAGATCATCGTTTCACACCCTTACTTCCACATCCTTGCTGCTGACGGTCCAGCTATGGCTGATGTCAATGGCCTTGTGGGCCACTCGGGCGCGCAAGGTTGCCGTCTTTATTGTGGTATGCCTGGTCGTCCTCAAGGCAAGACTTACTATCCTGCTGCCCTTCGACCTCATAACTATTTTCCCAAACGTGGCGTACACGATGACATCTCTCTTGGTGATCCACGTCCCTTGGATCTTGACGCCTACCGACAAAATCTTCTCTACGTCCTCAAATCTCCCAACATGACCCAATACCGAGCTCGACGACTGAAGACAGGGATCGTCAAACCCAGTATTCTGGACGGTCTCCAGCCGCAGCACTTGACTCCTGTGCCTGCTTGCTGCGTCCTTGATCTCATGCATCTCCCCGGTCTGAACATGACAGACCTTCTTGTCCCTTTGTGGCGTGGTACACTGGACTGCAAGGGATCAGACTCTGTGACCCGCTGGGATTGGGCTACACTTCAAGGAGATACATGGACAAAGCACGGCCAATCCGTAGCTGCTACCACCTCGTATCTCCCTGGCTCATTCGACCGACCACCCCGCAATATTGCAGAGAAGATTCACTCGGGATACAAAGCCTGGGAGTATATGCAGTACTTCTATATCATGGGTCCCGGTCTCTTTCGCGCTGTACTTCCCGAAAAGTACTGGCGACACTTCTGTCTCTATGTGTACGCTCTGCGTATCGTCTTACAGCACCAAATCCCTGCGAAGCAACTGGACAAGGCGAACACTAGTATGCTACAATTTTGCACTCAATTTGAAGTGCTTTATTGTCAGCGACTTCCGCAGCGGCTTCACTTTGTTCGTCCTGCCATGCACACCCTTACACATATTCCCGGAGAAGCTGTGCGTATGGGCCCACCTGGACTTTACACGCAATGGACCATGGAGCGGATGATCGGAGATCTCACACGCGAAATCCGCCAACACTCTCAACCGTACGCTAATTTGTCCCAGCGAACGACACGTAGGTGCCAGATCAACGCGTTGAAGACCATGATACCCACTCTCGATCCTCCGAAACCTCTTTCCGACAAAGCATCCGATTGTGGAGACGGCTACGTTCTGCTTACCGCACACGAGGATAAAGAGCACGAAATTCCACCAGAGGAGCAAGCCGCGCTTGGCGTATATTTACGAGATCAGGGAGTGTCTTTAGATTCCAACTGGACGACCGAGATCTCTCGCTGGGCCAGGCTTGCCTTACCAATTGGTCAGATTGCCCGGAGCTTATGGAAAGAGTCGCTTAAATCTCAAAACAAACTTAGAACTTCGCGTATGGTAAAGGTATGTCTATCATATTTCTACTTCATGTTCCTTCTACTAATCCATGTGCGGTCGACTGTACTGTAGATTGCGCCTTCTCAACCAGGACAAGACCATACATTTGCCGAGGTGCAATACTTTTTTGAGTTCCATGTTGCTGACAAACTGCGCCCGTTGGCCATGATCTCCCGTTTCTCTCAGCCGGACAAGAAACATCTACGAGAGTCACATAACACATTAGCTGTATGTGATTATCGCGGTCGTGCAGGACTCGCGGTCGTAGATGCAAAATCGCTGGTCTCTGTAGTTGCGATGATTCCTTTCAAACTGGCGCTTCGTCCTGCGGAGTACAACGATCCAGCGACGCGAGCCAATGCAAAGAACAAGTTCTTTGTTTGCGAAAAAATTGGTCTACAGATAGCTCACTGGGGTGGTCGTGTAGAAGAGGATGAAGAGGAACGTATTCGGCAGCAAGTTCAAACATTTGATAGCGAGAATAGCAGATGAATACATTCAAGTGTCCTATTGATTGTTTACATACTAGGAGAACCTTTCAAGTCAGAGATCTTAGAGTAAAGCTTCCAACCTTGCATCCATCTCTTAATACCATTTTCCTTCGCTTCTCTCTTCTCCTCAGCAGTCATCTCAGAGGCTCGCTTTGCTCTCTTGTGGCCCTGCATAACCCATCGAAACAAGGAGCCAGCAGAATACCAGATCATGCTCTTCCTGGTCTCCTCGGCGGTGCGCATGGGAATACTATGATGATGAATAGTAGCGGAAGGAAAGTAGAAGACATCACCAGGGCCCAACTCGATGATTAGACGGGGTTCTGTCAGGACGATATGAGCGGAGGTCCTCGGGTTGAAGTCGCCAAGAGCCAATATAGCGCAGATCCCGTTGACGAAGTCTCTGTTGTCCACATGCTTGTCTGCGAGGGTTTGTTCGGCCAAGTTGACGGAGCATGCGGCAAACGCACAGTTCTTGAAGTACGTATTCCTCAAAACATCCTTAGCAGCCAGACGCTGCAAAGCCAGCGAATACATGGCTGCAACGTTGGGAAAGAATAGCTGGAATCCTGCTGGAATTCATACTGAGTGTCAGCTTCAAATATGATCGTATTCAAAGTCTGACTTACACATAACATGGTTCGTGACAGACTGCACCTCAGGTGATGCCATGAAGTCTCGTATTGCATCGTCATTCCCCTTCCATCCCAACGACATCTCTGCAGGTTTCTAAAGGACCAGCTCAGTCATAATATGAACCAATGCAAGAATGCAGACTTACTGGGTTACGACAGTGTGATACTCCATAAGATAGACACCAGAACTTGCCTCGGTTGTGATGGGTGAAAGGGTAATGGTGTCTGAGAACCCCAGGCTTCATCAGCGCATTTGCCCTGGCGAAGATTCTCCTGTGGCGCAGCTTGTACGCAGGATCCGTAGGCTGCGAGGCCCTAGCAGCATATACGACCCCATTCGAATCGGTGAAGAATGTTGCTTGACTGAAGAGGAGTTAGTGAAGTCACTCAAGAACGAAGATAGAATCTTACCCATTTGCAGGTCGACAGACATATGTATACTTCTCCTCCTGCATCAATCTAAACGCTTCCGGGTGCGCATTGGGGTCGACATCACCAAATAAACTCTTCCCACCCTCTTTTCCAGGGGTACCAGACACAGTGTCTGGATCGAACTTCGGCGCACAGTACGCAGACGACTCGTGTCGGAGGGACTCGCCATGAACCTTCGTTTCAACCGTCAAACCGTTCAAGACCTTCTCAGCGTACCAATCGTCCCTATCATGGCGTAACTTCAAGCCAAACATCTTCTCCAACTCGACCGCTCTCTCAGCTTGTGCCACTCGACTACCCTGCACCTTCGTAGCTTTCCAGCCCCGTCGGCGGACTTTTTCTGCAGCTGACCGACGCTTCTTCTTGGCTTCCTGGTGCTTGCCACACAAGGGCAAGAGAGCCAACGATGCGTCCCATTCCTCCACAATATGCTTCATCGGAGGCCTCGGCTTCTTCACTCTGAGCATAGCGTCATACTGATCTTCAACCTCCTCTACCGAAGCCTTTCGCAAAGCTCCAGTACCAGCCACCGATGATGGAGCAGCAGAGGACGATGGTCCGGACGACGATGAGGGAGTTGATGATGGCATGTCCCAATCCTCCAGAATGTGCTTCATTGGAGGGCTTGGTGCTCGTGTCCTGAGCAGGATGTCGTACTCGTCCTCAACCTCCTCGACCCAGGCGTTTTTCATGGGCCTGGTACCTCGATTGGTCGTCCAAGGAGTCGATGAGGGTGATGCAGTATGCGACGGCGGCGGAGGAGTGGACGACGATGCAGGAGGAGCGGATGACGGCGGCGGAGGAGTGAACGACGATGCAGGACAAGACGACGGTGCAGGAGGAGCAGAGGATGGTGGCAGTGGGAGAGAAGATAGCGGCATTGAGAAGGAGGGCAAAGGCAGCTTTTTCTGGTGATTCCGTTTTCGACGAGGTTGTGGTGGTGGTGGTGTCCCCATCATCTCCTTCTTCCATCCCAGCAGGTGACACACCCCGTCATAGAAGTCCGAGATGCGGTCTTGCGAGAGATTTTGTTCAGCCTGTTTCACCCGAAATGCGGTGTCAGCAAAGACCTCTTCGCACAGCAGTGCTAAGACATACTTCGTCCTCTTCCTCCTCGGGAATGACCTCTTCAACCTCAATATTTTCTTTCTTCTCGCTGCCTGTGTTGAGGCCGTCGGACTCATTCCGCTGTCCGCACTTGAGAACGGACTCGACACTGTCCGCAAGTTTGAAGGAAGTAGACCTCACTTGCAGCACAGAGGCCACGGCAGCCTAAAGACACCAGTCAGCGCTTTAGAACACGTCTAGGAAGGGGTGAAACATGGCCAAGGGGGAAAGGGGGTCTGCCAGTACGCAACGCTGCGAGCAGCTCGCAGCAGGACAAGCACAACACCAACTATGCTCCCAATGTCGCTACGAGTGCAACACGTACCCAGCAAGACAAGTCTCGCATGGCCTAAACAGCCAGGGCGCGTGCGCATGCTCGTCGTGGAGGAGGGAGAATAGGCCAACTATGCTCCCAATGTCGCTACGAGTGCAACACGTACCCAGCAAGACAAGTCTCACATGGCCTAAACAGCCAGGGCGCGCGCGCATGCTCGTCGTGAGGGAGGGAGAATAGGGATGGTGAAGTTGTCGCGAAGAATGCCGTACCCAGCAAGACAAGTCTTGCATGGCCTAAACAGCCAGGGCGCGCACATCCTCGTCATGACGGGGGTAGGATGGATGAAAGGGGGTGCGAAAGGGAATGAAAGGGAATGAACAGAAGGAGACATAAGATTTATAAGACTCACCAGCTGCATGACTTTCTGCATTGCTTCGTACAACTCCCCAGATCCTTCCTGACCACACTTCTCGTCCTCTTCATCCTCCTCGTCTTCGGCACTGTTCTCATTGTCGTCGACGTCGGCGTTTCTAGGACCGTGCGTAGGTGTGGATGAGGTGCTTGGAGGTACAGTGGGTCCGCTGTTGGGAGCGTTGAGAGCGGTGGACGGAGTGCTCTTTGCTTGAGCACGTGTAGTGACCATGGCGACTAAAAAGTGGCAACAAAAAAACTGGCAACAAGGTGGATGTTTCAGTCGATGGAGAAGAAACAGCGACATAGGAAAGACGAAACTGACCTCAAAGAAGACCAAAGGGAGGGGACAATACAACAAAGATAGAAAGATAAAAGAACAGCAGTCGAACAAAAAGATCAGCGGTCGAGTCGAACAGAGCACTGAGAAGAGAGCTGTTGACTTGGTAAGAACGACGGCACAACCAACGAGGATAATGAACTCACCCTAGAGACAAATGAAGCAGAAAGAGGGAAGAAACAGTGAACTCAAAAATCGAGACGTGGCAAACAGCGAGCTGAAAAGCAGTGGGCCGCGTATTTGATGAGAGGGCCTCCAAAATTTATGAAAACGACGAACTCACCACAAAGAGAAACGAATCGGGACGGAGAACGGCAAGTGGCGATGGCGCAAACGAATACACAGACGACGTGCTACTCGGGAAATGGAGAAGAACTTGCAGGGGAAGAATGCTGGGTTGACACGATGAGAACGGGAGGGACAGTCAACGACGACAGTGAGCTCACCAGAAAGAGGAACGGAATGACAGGTGGTGGCGATAATTGAGGAAATGTGTGCAGAGAACGGGCGAGAGTTGAGGGGGTGATGGCGAGACAGAGCAAAAGAGCGCACAGTGAGAAGAGAGGGTCGTTGCTGTGAGCGTTGGAGATGGAGGAGAGAGGAGTCAAAGAAAGACGCGATAAATCGCGTTGACGAGACCGTGGGCGTGTGTGAGAAGACCGTTGGTGGTGGTGGTGGCGGCAAATGAACGAGGGGAAAGTCAGTTCTGAGATGGACACCACGGATGGAGGTGGTAGACAGAGGGAAAGATTGGGGGGCGAAAAAACGAAATGGTGGGGGATTATAACGACGCTAGCCAACTCGGGCTGGGATTCGCAGCCGCCGCGGCATCCCGACTCGCAACGAGCTAGCGGGATCGTCGCCGGCCGCTGTTTCAGCCACGGCTCCACTACAATAAGGTATCTGCTTGACGAAAATAGACTCAGTTGAACCAGTCTTCAGAACATAGAATAAGGGAGACTTACCAAGGATACGCCACGCGCAGCATCGCGCCGACAGAAAGCACGAACGCGAACGCGAACATGACATGTTCAACGCAGTCGCGCAAGTGTAGATCCACTGTGGCGCTGCTCGATGTTTGGCGCCCGGACGTTCGGCACGGTATGTGGCCGATCCTTGCTCATGCAGAGACACTCCTTGGATTCCCGGCTCCCAGTGCATGATATGTATAACACAAAATATATTTGAATACTACATAGTAAGCTACAATATCAACACGCGAATTCGTAACCCAAAACAGCAGACCTACCGTTAAGACCAAGGCGGAATTCGGGGCGTACGGCGATGTCGACGGACTCGTCCTCGTCGATGTTGCGACAGTCCTCACCTCCTTCGCTTCCATCTGCTGCGCCTCCAACACCCGAGCCCAGCCGCACCGCCCAGATCCTTCCTCTGCTCCGTCGGCGAGTTCGTCGGTGTGGCGTAAATCCACGGACTCAGCCGCCTCCGGATGTACGAGCTCGTCTGAGCGGCGGGTTCATGTGCCGTTGGGCATGTCGAGGTCGTGTGTGCTGAGGAGGGTGGACAGACAAGGGAACGAGAGACGGTGGGCTGTCCGTACCGATACCGATACCGAACGAAGGCGGTTTGAGGGAAGACGCGCTGCGCAAGAGCACGAGGGACGCCGACGTCTCCGTGCCGTTGTTCGACACCTCAGCGCGCCCCGATAATGTGCCCGTCGTCGGCGTGAAGCGCACCGAGGTCGGCGTGTTGAATGTGCGCTGCTGGGACGCTGTTGCTGCCGGAGCGACAGAACCCCCACCCTGCGGCTGCCTTCTGCGTTTTGGTTAGCAGTGTCGGCGGCGACGGGTGCTGAGACGGGCGTGGAGAGCGATGGGAGAGGGCGACGCGATGACTTTGCGAAGGTCAACTCCATATTCACGGCAGAACAGACATGTCAGACTCACTTTAATCAATCCTAGGCCTACGTCAGAACACTCTCCTCCTCTGCCGCACATCCGCTCACAACCATCCCCGCCACAGTATCCGGCTCTTCCTCCCCCTTCTGAGTATCCGGGTCCTCCTCCCGCTTCTGATAAACCTGGCCGCTCGAGTCGTCCGTTCGTCTCACCAACACCGTGCGCGAACCGACCGCGTGCGTGGGAGGGTCCAGGTGGACCATCTACTTGTGGCGGGACGTTCGCTGGCGGCGGGGGTGGAGACGATGGGGTAGGTAGCGGGACGTTCGCTCGAGGCGGGGAAG